>CAMZMU010000056.1:40870688-40997925 GCA_947311845.1 Poa pratensis | reverse complement strand
AGCTCCCTATACATCCTATCGGGTAGCAGCACGCTGAAGCGACTTCTAGGTGGCCGGCCCAAGTAAAGCGATTTTTTCCCTTTTCATCTCTTTTTTTTCTTTTTCGTTTTACTTTAAAGTTTATTTTCTTTGTAGGATTGCTCGAGTCAGTACTCCACAAGTTAAAACACACTTAGTCACGCCTCTGAAGAAACAACTCAATGTCATGGACACAACTTCGGCGAACCATCGTCCTTTTCCATGACTTGTGGACAATATCCAAGGCGAAATCATTAAGAGTTTTGGGATATTATTTGACCAATCATCAAGAGGAGTGGAAAACTTACTGTCGTGGGTAATAACACGGCAGATGCTACTTTGGGGTAGCTTGAGTTGATGGGCAAGGCGACACTAGCGTCTGGGAGATTGTTTAGCATTGCAGGGACAAAAGGTTTACCCAGGTTCGGCCTCTCCATTGGAGATAAAGACCTACTTCCTGCTATCTTGTTATTGATCTCGATCTCGATAACCCGGCTACGACAACAGAGCCGGATCTCGATCTAGGTTACAAGGTTGTGGTGTTTCTCTCGATGGTTCTCTCGCCTAAGCTTGGATCGTAAAGTTCTCCTCAACTAGGGCTCAGGGACCGGTTTATATAGACACCGGGTCTCCTGGCACTTTACAATACGAACCCGGGCTCTACCCAGACTCGGAATCCTATTCTAGCTCTTCTAGCCTTCGTGTCCTCCAAGTCCGAACCGCCTCTGGTCTTCTAGAAACTTCCCTTCCTGAACCGGGTTACCGCCAAAGCCTCTGGCCCAGCAACATAACCCGGCCCATGCTGATGGTTAGCTGGCCTGGCCGGGCCTCCTGCCTGGCGGGTCATGCTTCCCTCTTCATGGGCCTACCGGGTTATTATCCCCCCATCAGTAGCCCCCAGATTAACCTGGTTGCCAGGTTGGCATGCTCTGCTTCTTATTCTTGAATATTGCTTCTTTGAGCAGAGCTGATATCCTGGCCAGCCGGGTTAATCACCTGAAACATAAATAACACATAACAAATTAAATCAGAACATGCTCTTTTCTCCTTTACTTGGCCAGTTTTTTGGCGGTTCACGCCGTAACCCGGTTATCCTTGCCGGGTTCCACGCCCGGGTTTCACTTTCACACTTAGCGAAAATTATCCCCAACTAAATCCATCCTTATCCATCTTAATCACGATCTTATCATTTAATACTCCGTAATTATCTCATTCCGTTTGTCGTTGACTTTTAGTCAAAGATCCTTATCTCTTCACTTTTTACCACAACACCCCTAGGGTTTTCACTGCGCCTATAAATAGGAGACCAAGAGACACCACGGTCATTTCCCCATTCATCATCTTCCTCGCGCCGCACTGTAGCAGCCGCGGATCCAATCTCAAATCGAGCTCCAATCTCTGCAAGAAGATCCACAGGTACGATTTCCCACACATCCGTGCTCCGCACTTGATTCAACTTGAATCTCGTCCAGATTTGCTTCATTTCCCTCTCCACGCATCTACATCTAGAACTAGGGTTTCACACTCCATTGTTGCGCTCAGAACCTCGAAGCTCCTCAGCCATGGTGAAGGACAAAGCCAAGGCCGGAGCTCCCCGTGCGGCGAAGAAGCTCGCAAAAGCCTCACAGCACCCACGCCGGTGCATCTGGCTCCGCCGCCCCCTGCTACTCAGGTCAACTGGACCAAATCCACGGTGACGACCTTGATGCTGCAAGAATATGTGAACTGCGGCGAGCTCCCTCCAAAGGATGAGATCCATGGCGTGCTGCTGGAGAAGAAATCCGCCCCAGCCCCAAGGAAGGTGAAGTGGTGGTTTTCCTCGACCACGTTCAGCGCGGCCTTCGCCCCCCGGGTTCCCTGTTTTTTCGCCGGGTCTTGAAGTACTACGGCCTTAGGCCTCAAGACATCGCGCCCAACTCCATGCTGAACATCAGTAACTATGTGGTGTTCTGTGAAGATTATTTGCAAATGGCTCCAAGCCTCGAGCTGTTCCTCGAGTTCTTCTACTGCAACCCTCTCGCAAGGATCAAGTACTCCATATGGGGAGTTGCAATCCAGCGCCGAAGGGAATGCGATTTCCCGGCTCTTCTTCTAGCCAGCCATCCCAAGGGGTGGCAAAACACATATTTTTACTGCAAGACACCTCACCAGAATCTGACGATGCCCGTTACCCGGCTTTCCGAACTCGGGTTTAACATATGACGCCAAATGAACAGTTATGCCGATGACGCCGAGCGGGTCAAGCTCGAGCCCACTTCGCCGGGCCAGAGCTTTACTCGCCCATGGTCTCAAGGGCACAGATCTGGTCAAGTGCTGGATCGGTTGGTTCATCCAGCCACTCAGCATCAGGACCCGGCTAATTTGCCAGTACACTGGGAAACCACAGACAATATGCGTTACTCGAGATGACGCTCACTGATGATCAGCTTGTGAAGAATGCCAAGAGACTGCTTGGCGAAAAGAAAGATGCCATTGCACTGAACGGGCTCGCCCCATTTAGTGCCAAGAACAAACCCCCCACGGTAAAACCAATACTCAATCCATCTTGTTTACTTTAACCCGGTAAACTCATCCATAGACTGTTACTTATATGACTGCTTTTTCTCAGGACTCCAAATGGTGGAGCGTGGATTTTACCCCACATCCTCTCCTGACGGGAGGACACAGAAAGTGAAGACGACGAAGAAGAAGAAGAAGGTGAGCTTGACTCCGTAGGCCGGCTCTTCCTCCAGTTGATTAACAACGAAGTCCCCAACAAGGACACCTCTACTGATAACCCGGCAAATTTTATTCCAGGCCCCACTGACCCGGCTTCTGACGTAGCGCCGGGTCCCCAAGCTGCAGCTCCACTCAGAAGAGGACCCGGGCCACCATTGCCAAGGTACCACATTCTCTTTTCTCAATCTTCATGATGAACTCATCTCAAACTTAAGCACAAACAGGAAAAGGAGGCTGAGAAGGAGGCTGAGGCGAACAAGAGACGCCGAACCCGGTCTTCTACAAGCCAAGCTTCCCTGAGCCCAGGTATCCCTCAACGCTCTTTATCAAGCTGGGCCAAATCCATCCAGAAGACGCCCAGCAAACAGTTCCCTTTAGCTGGCAAGATCCGGGTTCCTAAACCATCTCGTTTGTCAGATTCTTCCTCGGATGGTGTTAGCACACCCGAGGATTTCCAGATCAACGCCGGGTTAGAAATACTTCACACATCTTTTCCATACTCTATACTTCACTGTCCCATTCTTTTTAACTAAGACATTATTGTTCCAGTGCCAGGGCTTTTATGGAAGAAGACCCGGAATCTCCTCCCGCGGCATCTCCTCCTCCAGCAACCACAGAGCCTTCTCCTATGGAGGCACATATGAAGAACCAGAGGACAAGACGAGCCAAGGGAGCAAGCAACCCCCGGCTTCTCCAAAAAATTGTTGACCCGGTGCCAGAATCCTCCCCAGCTGCTCACTCGCCCGGGTTAGGCTCTGGGACAAAGAAGATGAAGTGCAGGTTACTGGAACCCGGCACGTTCCAGTACAAAGTGCTCCTGAGACTCTGGCCAAGGTGCCAGCCCCAGATGCTGACCCGGCAACTCCTGCCAAGAACAAGAACCCGGCTTCCTCCTCAAATCACCGGCTCTGGACACCATGTCTGTTCCAGCACTTTGCGATGAATATTTTTCTCGCCTAGCTCAACACAAGACCCTGGAGACAGAACTGGTCGCCCTGATCCAAAAACGATATGAGGTACCCATTTTTACTTCTTGCCTATATTTTCTTGCATAACTATACCCTGAGTAGCCCCCAAGCTCTAAGTTCATCACTTGTGATGAGCTTGGTGCTTTCAATAATTCCTTAGGTAAAAACTTCAAACCTGTAGCCCCCAAGTGCCGGGTTGTCTGTTTACAGCAACCTGGGACTAAAAAACTTCCATCATTTAAAACTTGCCATTTTCACATCAAACTTTGAACACTGTAGCCCCCAAGTGCCGGGTTGTGTGCCTGCAGCAACCTGGGACTTCTTTATTACGTTGAACAATTGAACTTCAAATGAGTAGCCCCCAAGTGCCGGGTTGCACGCCTGCGGACCTGGGACTAACATAACTTTTTGCATCTTAACAGGAAGACCATGCCAAGGCCCAGGCTGAGATCACCCGGCTCAAGACGCTGCCAAACTGAATCTGAGACCCGGGCTGATCACTCAGCTCAACTCCAGGCCTTGGAAGAAAAATTACTGCCTGACGCAAGAAAACTCCGATCTGAAGAAGGACATGCAGGAGAACGAGGAGAACTTCCAGGAGCAACAGGAGACCCTGCAGAAGCAGCTGGATGAAACCAACAACGAGCTGACCCGGCTAAAAAGAATGATCACCTCATGGTTGAATCTTTAGTGGGTAAGCACTACTCCTTGAATTTCAACCTAAACTGATCAACAGACCCGGTTTTTGAAATCTCACTGTTTTCTTCACAGGCCCTCGTGATGGTAACCTCCGCAAAACCGCTGCAGAGAAGATCAAATGCATGTACACGCTGACACCGTCAGCTGTACTTTGGCAGCTGCGAGGTCATCAAAGCCGCTAGGCTCTGGGAGAACCCGCCAAGCAAGTACACTGAAGTCCTTGGGCATCTGTCAACAATGCCGCAATGGATCCATCTGCTCAAGAGATCAGCAGCAGGGCCGGGGTGATGCGAGGTCTTGCCTTGGCAAAGGCCTACCATCCCCAGCTAAACCCGGCTCCACTGAAGAAGGGCTTTCCTCAGTTTGACACTGATGGCAAGGAGTTCGATAAGAAGTGCTATGCCCGGGTTGTGAAGCAAACCCGGCATGTTGCCACTGTTATTGCCAGCAAGATGAAGCTCACCACTTACAGCTTGGATATAATGAAATGATGAAGAGATCATGGATGACGAGCCACAACGCGTCGATCTCCTCCAAAGCTATAAGGATTCTTGACCCGGCAAAAAGCTCCTGGTACCTCCACTGCTCCCAGCTCCTCTACGCCAGTTATTCCTCCTCCGTCACGGGCGATAGCTGAAGAAGATGATGAAAACTTCTTCCAGCCACTTCGAAAAATCACCCGGCGCAAGACCAAGGCCAAAGAAACCGACGAGACCAAGGAGCCAGAGCTAACCCGGCGGCCGCCGAAGAAGAAGACCCGGCAAAGACCGTCGAAGAACAACCAACCGGCTCTCCTCCCCGTGACCCGGCTCCTGAAGCCAAAGCGTGAAAACTTACGCAGATGCTGTTATCTCTGCAAGAAAACAATCTTATTCGGCCCTTTGGGCGCTTATTGTAATAACTTTTGCACTGTTGCACTATGCCTGTGATGGTGCGCCTATGCACCTGATGAAACTTTTATGCTACTTCAAACTTTTGCTATGAAATATGCCTCTTCTGTGGTTTTGATGACCCTTTTGATTTCTTTAACTGTGAGCCGGCTTTCGCATGGATACCCTGTCGCTACTTCTCTGAGAAAAACAGGGTCGAACCAAGTCCCAATGGGCTTCATGGTTGATTGAATTTCCAGGTGAGCAATCAGGCCATAAAATTGCGAGTCACATCAGCTCAACAGCAAGATAACCAAGAATAAACTAGTGGCATAAAGCCGGGTCTTGGGATTGCAGCTGCAAACTATTGAAGTAAGAGCCCCCAAGACCTGGATCAATGTTTATAAAGTAATGGCTTAACTATGCAACATTACCCCATTGATCCTCATACTGGTGGGACACGCTCTCTGGGCGTCCTCAAAGATAACTATGCACTTGTTCTATGACAAAAACATAAACAACTAAAATGTAAACTACACCTTCATACTTCTGAATCCAAAATACTGAGCTAAAACTGCACAGCCGGGTCACAAACATCGAGACCCGGATGACCGTAAAAAGCCGGGTCTTGGGGGAGCCCCAAGGACAAGCCCCCAAGACCAAACTTAACATAGAACTATGCAACACTACTATCAAACATAAAAAAGAAACAAAGACACAAATTTCTGTTCAACCTTCACTTTATTGATAGAAAAGGTTAGGTCAGCAAGCCGCCTCATTAAAAACCTTCCAGTCCCCTTAGGTACCCTGGTAAGGAAAAGAGCGCGTCTGAAACCTGCTGCCTGTTACATCGTGTTTTACATCTCATATCTCTTTCTCATGCTAAGTATAATATGGGCGCAGCTGGCAATGTTCCATGGCCTCTCACGCTCTTCCAATGAAAAGGTAGAGTGCGATGTGTCATTACAGACTCGGACTTTTCTCTTGCATCCACTAAATAATATGAACCATTGTTCAATTTCTTGCTTATGATGAAGGGCCCTTCCCAAGGGGGAGATAACTTGTGCATCCCTTCTTGGATTGCACCCATCGCAGCACTAAATCTCCCTCCTGGAAAGTGCGAGTTTTAACCCGGCGACTATGATACCGCCTCAAATCTTGTGATATACTGCTGATCTCTCCAGTGCTTGTTCTCTTTCTCCTCAAGCAGGTCCACAGAATCCTGCCGGGTCTGCTCATTTTCTGTTTCAACGTAAGCCGCCACGCGAGGCGAGTCATGAATTATATCACTTGGCAAAACTGCCTCTGCCCCATACACCATAAAGAAAGGGGTCATCTTGTGGATCTGTTTGGTGTTGTGTTGATTCCCCAAACTACTGATGGCAACTCCTCAACCCACGCTCCAGCGCTCTGAGACACGGACCCGGAGACGTGGTTTCAAACCTCGAAGCAACTCCTGATTTGCTCGTTCTACTTGTCCATTGGCCTGTGGATGAGCAACTGAAGCAACATCTAAACGTATACCCTGATTTCCACAAAACTTTGCCATCTCACCAAGGGACATGTTAGTACCATTATCTGTGATGATACTATGAGGATACCCAAACCTGTGTATGATCTGCTTCAAAAACTTGACTGCTGTAGCTGCTTCACAATTAGTAACAGGCATCACCTCAACCCACTTTGTAAACTTATCAATGGCAACCAAGAGGTGGGTTTTCTTGCAAGGAGACATGCTAAAAGGACCCACCATATCAAGCCCCCAAACTGCAAAGGGCCAAGTCAAGGGTATTGTTCGCAACTCCTGAGCCGGCACATGAATTTGCCTTGCATATCTTGGCAACCATCACATCTACTCACCAAGCGCTCTGCATCTGCCTGAGCTGTGAGCCAGAAGAAGCCGTGTCTGAAAGCTTTTGCTACTAAAGACCTTGTTGAAGCATGATGACCACAATCTCCCTCATGAATCTCTTTCAAAATTTGCCGGCCTTCCTTTCCAGACACACATCTCTGAAATACTCCAGAAACACTTCTCTTATATAACTCGCCATCAATAACTACGTAGCCTTAGCCCGGCGCACAATTTGCCGGGATATAACTTCCTGCTCTGGCAGCTCTCCACGCAAAAGATACGCCAAATAAGGTTCTGTCCACTCTGGAATTTCATGAGTTGCTGCTACCAATTGCGAATCCGGGTCTTCCTGACCCGCCAGTTCCTCTACGCCCTGAGGCTTGACTGATGGAGTCCATAGCTCGTCCAAGAAAACGTTAGGTGGAACCGGCTCTCTGCGTGAGCCGAGTCTTGACAAAGCATCTGCAGCATCATTTTTCCTGCGGTCAATATGATCCACCTGATAGCCTGAGAAAAACCCGGCTACCCTGTCCACCTCTCTCCTGTAAGCCGCCATTGTCGCATCTTTTCTATCCCATGTTCCTGAAACTTGCTGTGCCACAAGATCTGAATCCCCATAACAATTAATATGCTTGATGCTCATCTCCTTTGCCATACGCAAACCATGTAACAAGGCCTCATATTCTGCCACATTGTTAGAGCAATCAAAGTGAATTTGCAAAACATAGCTCAGCTTATCACCCTTGGGAGAAGTTAACACAACTCCAGCTCCTGAACCTTGTGCTTGCTTAGACCCGTCAAAGTGCATAACCCAAGGCTTGAGACCCGGCGCAAGAGGTGGTGCACTCAACTGTGTCCAATCATTAAGAAAATCCGCCAATGCCTGAGATTTGATAGCTGTACGAGGCACATAGTCAATGTGGTAAGGCCCCATCTCTATTGCCCACTTGGCAATTCTTCCTGTAGCTTCTGAATTCCTGATAATATCTGCTAAGGGTATTGAACTCACCACTGTGATTGGATGCTCCTGAAAATATGGTTTCAACTTTCTACTTGCCATGAAAACACCAAATACTAGCTTCTGCCAATGCGGATAGCGCTGCTTTGCTTCTGATAACACCTCACTAACATAATAGACCGGCCTCTGAACCGGGTTTTCCTTGCCTTCCTCCTTACGCTCGACCACCACCACAGCACTCACAGCCTGAGGCCCGGCAGCGACGTATAACAGCATGGGTTCCTTGGGACCCGGGGCCGCCAGAACTGGCGCTTGATAATTGTTTCTTCAGAGCTTCAAATGCCTCGTCTGCTTCCTGATTCCACACAAAATTGTCTGTTTTCTTCAGTAACTTGTACAAAGGTATTGCTTTTTCTCCGAGCCGGGATATAAACCGGCTTAGCGCAGCCACACATCCTGTCAACTTCTGAACATCTGCCAATTCCTCAGGTTTTTTCAAACTTTGGATGGCTCTGATTTTTTCCGGGTTTGCCTCAATTCCACGCTCTGACACAATGAAACCGAGCAATTTTCCCGCTGGAACTCCAAACACGCACTTTGTAGGATTGAGCTTCATCTTGTACTTCCTCAAATTTTTGAATGTTTCTGTAAGGTCACTGATAAATGACCCGGCTTTTTCTGACTTGATCACCACATCATCCACATAAGCATGCACATTGCGCCAATCTGATCATGAAAACAATTTTGAATGCACCTCTGATAAGTTGCCTGCGTTCTTCAACCCAAAAGTCATGGTCTTGTAACAAAAAGCACCAAAGGGGGTGATGAACGATGTCTTTTCCCAATCCTGCCTGTTAAGCTTGATCTGATGATAACCTGAATATGCGTCCAGAAAACACAAGAGCTCGCTGCCTGCACTGCGTCAACAATTTGGTCGATGCGCGGCAGTGCGAACGGGTCTTTTGGACAATGCTTGTTGAGACTTGTAAAATCAATACACATCCTCCACTCATTATTTTTCTTCAGAACCAAAACCGGGTTAGCCAACCACTCTGGGTGGAAAACCTCCATGATAAAGCCGGCTTCCAATAACCGGGCTATCTCCTCTCCTATAGCTTTTCTTCTCTCTGCGTTCATTTTTCTCAAACCTTGTTTCACCGGCCTTGCCTTTGGATCAACATGTAAACGGTGCTCAGCGAGTTCAGTCGGAATGCCTGGCATGTCACTAGGTGTCCACGCAAAAACATCCCGATTCTCACGGATGAACTCGATGAGCGCGCTTTCCTATTTATCAGTTAGGCTGGTCCCTATGGCGAACTGCTTGGAGGAATCCCCAGGCACAAAATCCACCATCTTAGTATCCTTTGCTGCTTTAAACTTTGCCCTGTCATCTTCTGTTGTTGGTTTTTTGAGCGCTTGTTGTCCTGCGGGTCAAGATTAGACCTGTAAGCTTTCAACTCCTCTCTAGCACAAGTTCGCTCTGCCAGGGCTGCATCTCCCTCGTCACATTCTGCTGCAATTTCTCTGTTACCATGAATAGTGATGATCCCCTTGGGACCCGGCATCTTCAACTGCAAGTACACATAACACGGCCTTGCCATGAACTTGGCAAAGCCGGCCTTCCAAACAACGCATGATAAGGACTTGGAAATTTCACCACCTCAAAGTGAGCCACTCTGACTGAAGTTATGGATAGACTCGCCAAAAGCAACCTCTAATGAAATTTTTCCCTCAGGTGTAGCAGACTTCCCAGGAACTATACCATGAAATATTGTTGACGTTTTCTGCAACTGTGACTCCTTCAGACCCATACGCATAAATGTTTCCCAGTACAAGATATTAATGCTACTGCCACCGTCCATCAAAACCTTCTTTAACTCAAAGCCATGAACTTGAGGAGCCACAACTAACGCAAGCAGACCCGGGTTCCACCACATCCGGGTGATCTGCTCTGCTCCAAGTAATAGTATGCTCTGACCATCTCAAATACCTTGGTACCCCTACAGCCACTGAATTAACTGCCCTTTTGACTATCTTTCTCTCTCTTGGTCGTGCCACTGGTATATATATTATTGGCCAAGTTGCCTCGGCTGGTTCGAGAATCCACCCTGATTACCTGTATTTTGGCCGGGTCCTGTATTTCCAGTTGGTACCGCGTTTGCTCCAGTTAGAGGCCCCGCAGCCGGGTTAGCACTCGGGCCGGGTCCTCCACTCCTGTTTGCTCCTTGCAGAGCTCTCTGAATCTCATTGTTTTTCCACCTGTTCAAATCTACACACTGGGCCAATGAATGATTGGCGGTCTGCCGTTCTTGCTATGACGAGGACACGGCATCCTGAAGGCCTCTTCAGTGCTCATTGGGCGTGTTCCTTGATAACTATTTCCACCACTGTAATCCCATTATTTCCCTGATAACCTCTGTTTTCCTGATAATTCCCATCCATCCTTTGCCTCTGAAACCCGGCATTTGCATTTGCAACTAGCTCTGAGTTTCCTTCCTGATGCCCACGCTTGTGCTGGTTCTGATTTGTTGTTATTGTTTCCCGGGCCATTGTTCTTTCCTCCATTGTTCGCAGCACCTTTCCCTTTTTCTTCCTCACTATCATCCTGGGTTTTGTCCGTGGCTGTGTCTGTTGCACGCATCCATCAACTCTGCCATAGTAACGGGCTTAACCCGGTGTCCTTCCTTCATGCGACCCAGCTTCTGGACCAAGGGAGCGTACTTGCAAGTTTTCTCCATCGATGAAATTGCATCCTTGGGCTCGATACCATGAAGAGTGCAGGATCTCCGTGACCCGGCCCATCCAGTGACGAGCTGACTCGCCCTTCCTCTGTACGCAACGATCAAGATCTTCAATGGAAAATAAACGCTTGCACGTGCCCTGAAAGTGCTTGATGAAAATTGTTTTCAACTCATCCCAAGAATTGATAGATTTCTCTGGCAGATTCTTGAACCACAACTTTGCTGCACCATCACTCATCATCAAATACATATACTTTGCACAAACGTTCTCTGTGGCATTGCGTATACACATCGCCATCTCATAGCTGCTCAACCAACTCGCCGGGTCTGTGCTCGGCTCATAATTGGCAATCTTGCTTGGCTCCTTGAACTTCTCAGGGAAAGGCTCTGCTCTAATGGCATCTGAAAGACACTTGGGACCCGCCAAAGTGGAAGAACTTGCTAAAAGATTAATGTTACCCGGCGAGCTTGCAGATGCTGCTGGCACGGGACCCGGTCCTCCTTGTGGTGCTCCAGCTGCAGGTACTGCCGGGTTTGCATTAGCTGCACTTCTTCCTCGCGATCTATTGACTATCTGCTGAGCCACAGAAATTGCAGGGGCGGGTTGATACTGCTGATTATTCTGGTTTGGTTCTGCTGGGGCGGGTTTTGCTGCTGTGCCGCGGCAAACCCGGCCAATGGCGGGTTTCCCCCTGGCGACTCTTGCTACGATATGTTGTGGAATGAAGCGCGCTTTTCTCTTTTGAATACTGAACTTGCTGAGCAACCGCAGTGCGTAACATGTCAATGGCACGCCGAGCTTCAACCTGCTGGCGAGTCTCCTAATGGAATACGATCTAGTGCTAAAGTTGCGGCATACGTTATCTGCTGGATTGGAATAGTGACCCGCCGGCGTGTGAAACCTTGGTGTCCTGGGCGGCAGACCCGGATTTCCCCTGGCTCCCCCAGCGAGAAGACCCGGCCCGCTGCAACTGCAACTCCAGCTGCTCCTGTTCCTCTGTCTGGTTCTATTTTCTAACAACTGGAGCCACCTGGGTTACACCAACTGGTTGATCTTCTGGGGTTCTAAACAATACTGCTGGGTTTATGGCGTTTTCTCCCCAGCCGGCTCTGGTGCCTCCTCCGGTGTGCCCTGGTCATCTCATTGAGACGATTTTCCTCATCCTCTAATTGCTTTCGCCTAACTCCATATCTTCTTTTCTGCCATTGTGTCTCTGCGCACCTGCTCCAAGGCCCGGCGTGCTGTATCCAATTCTATAGCTCTGGCTGCGTTTCTGGAGTAAAATCCTCGTAAGTGCTGTTGGATCTAGGACCAGGCCATTGTTAAACATGGCCTGGGCCCCAGTTGTGTTGTTTCTTTCCTCACCCTGAGCTCGGTTATTGAGAAAACCGAAGCTATTCCTGTAACGCGCCGTGTTTTCACTTTCCTCTGACACCGAAGCCGGGTCTCCATCAACCCTTTGACCCGCCAATCCAAACTGGTGGCAATTGTTGCTGCTGTGACCCGGAGTAAAAGCTGGTGGCACGACCGTTGACGGTGATGCCCCGCGTTGATCGAAGGAGCGTGTAAACCGCCACCCTCCTAACCGGGCTTGGAACGGACTCTTGCTCCTCTTCGTCCTCTTCTTCTACTCCATATCCGAACCGGCCTTCGAACAAGGGCAGATCGATTCTGAATCTGCATAGTCCACCACATCACCCGGGATTGGAGCCGGGTTTCCCGATCTTTCCTCGTGCACGTCCAGGGCAGCTCATCTTCAGCCGTACCAACTGATTCTTCTCCATCAGATTGAACAATTGTGGCAGCTCCTGACACAGATTCATAGTCTCCATCACTAGCAGATCTAGTTGCAATCATACCAACAAAAACGTTAAACTTGCCAATTGGAATAACATCACCTGATTCAAGTAGATCTGATTCCGGCCCCCAGCCAAATCATCAACGATGGGCTCTCCTTGCGAGTTGAGGGTGATCTCGCCGAAAACATAGTTCTCTACTCCTTGCCTTGCTTCTCCCATGATGGTGACACCTTTGGACGCGATTCCCACAGACGGCGCCAACTGTCGTGGGGTAGATAACACGGCAGATGCTACTTTGGGGTAGCTTGAGTTGATGGGCAAGGCGACACTGCGTCTGGGAGATTGTTTAGCACTGCAGGGACAAAGGTTTACCCAGGTTCGGCCTCTCCATTGGAGATAAAGACCTACTTCCTGCTATCTTGTTATTGATCTCGATCTCGATAACCCGGCTACGACAACAGAGCCGGATCTCGATCTAGGTTACAAGGTTGGGTGTTTCTCTCGATGGTTCTCTCGCCTAAGCTTGGATCGTAAAGTTCTCCTCAACTAGGGCTCAGGGACCGGTTTATATAGACGACCGGGTCTCCTGGCACTTTACAATACGAACCCGGGCTCTACCCAGACTCGGAGTCCTACTCTAGCTCTTCTAGCCTTCGTGTCCTCCAAGTCCGAACCGCCTCTGGTCTTCTAGAAACTTCCCTTCCTGAACCGGGTTACCGCCAAAGCCTCTGGCCCAGCAACATAACCCGGCCCATGCTGATGGTTAGCTGGCCTGGCCGGGCCTCCTGCCTGGCGGGTCATGCTTCCCTCTTCATGGGCCTACCGGGTTATTATCCCCCCATCACTTACCAAGAATATACTTATAGATTTTCACAGCTATGTTCCTTACGCTCTCTTGCTACAACCATTAGACATGGGCTAACGAAGCAAAAATCAATCGACAATGATACTACTTCTATGGTGATAACACTCATTCTCTAACTTGCATAACATTACAATTAATGTCTAACCATGCGCAAAATGTTTGTTTGTAACATGGTAGCCCCCATTCCCTAAAAACCATGGTAGCCATCATATTGTAATGCAGTATTGGCAATGACATAAATCAGTGAAACATAATAAAATGGTCTTATTGCGAAGACCTCTAGTCGAGAGAACCTCAAATGTGATAACATATTCTAGTTGGATTGAAGGTTTAAAAACATAAATTACATTGATTCTTAGATGTATCAAGTGATGGAAAAAATTTACTGCATGCATGCACATCTCCGGGGTTATAGGGGTTGGGAGTTTTTGATGGCATCACATATGAAGAGTAATCATGCATGGTGTGTATTACTTTATGTGATGCAAGATATATGGTCCCTTGTCTCCCTATTTAGTACAACCTCTGTTCCGTATTGTAAGCCGTTTTTACTAAATAATTTAGTTTGCCAAAATGGCTTATAATACAGACGGGGGGAGTACTTCTATGAATATCCACACTGAAAGTCAATGTAACACATATTTGACCATCGTAAACTCAATAAAGGATGAGCACGCCAATGATTAGATGACACGCTAGTATAAACAATTTATACGTTATTTATTTGCTTATACCTAATTATACCCTCGGAATCCCTGCTAAGATACTTGTTAGATCATATGATTTACATATATGTGCTGCGTAGATCATATGCTTTACATATATCTAACAAGATATTAAGGAACATTCAAATATATGTATACACACAATTATAAATAACAACTCCTTAAAGCCATGCAACTTTGTATTTTTTTCTTGGATTTAAGGATTTAATATTTAAATATATTTTTAAGGACAAGTGTCTCAAAATACAAAAATAGTGACTTTGTTCCAAAATACAGTTACAATTTAGCACACCCCACGTGCGCCTTTTCAACATTAGATGTTCGAATTATATGATTTTTCTCATAATTATGTGGTTACTTATACTAAATGATACAGAAATATTCTAGTTAAGAACTTAAGATTGTATTTTAATAAAATTTATTTTTATGGAAAGTATAATAATTTAGTATAAATAATATTATTACTAAATCATGTATTACTATATTAGAGCTACCAACATTATCTCATACAGGTACTACTCTCCTAATGAGTAATCCATAATATATTAATAAATTTACGGGCGCCGCTAGGAATCATATTAGTCTTAATCCTATTCATTCTCATTTTTTTACTGTTGTAAAATTCGTTATATGGGACGCAGTAGTTTGCTTCCTTAGAAGCAATTTTTTACAGTGCTATACAAGTTTGCTTCCAATAAAATTAAATATGATTTGATATAACAGAATTATTTACAATGTAATGCTTTGTTATCTAATTAACAGAAGATTATTTTCACCGTGGAAATTTTTGTTTCATAGCAACTAGTTTGCTTCCAATATACCAAAAAGATTGTTTCCATCGACTAGATAATTGCTTGAAAAAAACATGAATTTGTTGCCATGGAAAAAAGTATATTTACTCATAGCCATTACTTATATGTTTCAAGCTACAAATGGATTTGCTTCCAAATTATTGGATTCTGCTTCCAAATCCAATGAAATGGACATTTTCTTTCATCAGCCATGGGCATGTACCACGGTACACTCCTCCAAAGAAAGACGTCCGCTTCCGAATGAATTTGTGCTTCCACCAAGCTTGAAACAAAATGCCGCAAAACAATTTGGTAGTAGACAAATTTTGAAATAACACGTTAGGTGCTATGAACGTCCCGGTTTGCATATTTTATACAGTTTACAAGTTAATTACACAGTAAAAAGAGAATTCATAGATGTGATAGCAGGCATAATTTCGAACACAAAATGGGAAAATACAGGTGGAACTATGTAGTGGTGTTGTCAAATCTCTTAAAAACTGGAAACAAATATATCGCTACAGTGCATTTTACTTTGGAAGCATATGCAGGAGATATAAGAAGAATGAGTGCAAGCTTATGAAACATGGTTGCAGTGTCAATCATGCTAGACGTAAGAAGCACATATTTGCGTATATCTGATAATATGAAGCACCCGATCTATGTAGCAATTAAATATTGCTGTCGCAACACATGGGAGACCGAGTGGAAGCATAGAAATTTAGACCGGAAATTATCATGCTGCTGCAGAGATGTAGGTGAAGAAATTTGTGACGAAACAGTAAGTGAGTTTCGTCAGCCTAATTCATACTCCCTCCGTTCCATTAAGGAAGACGTGTATTTCTGGGCACGGCGATTAAGGAGGAATCAGAGGAGCCAACTCTTGCCTATATTGCCCCTGCATGCACGCACGTACGTCTCCTTATTTTTCTCTCGTTAGCTCCCTGGACTCCTCGTTTCCTGCAGCGGCATATCTCTTCCTATCCCGCCGTATCTCTCTCCCCCAATCGCGCCTCTCCCCCCCCCCCCCCCCCCCCCCCCGATCGTGCGCCTCTCTCTCTCTCCCTCGTGCGCCTCTCTCTCTCTCTCTCGCTCACGCATGCGCCACCAAACCAGAAGCAATCCATGGTGATTCGTTTTGCCCAATCGGAGAGGAAGCTGTTCATCACCATTGGGAAAAACTCCATGCCATGGATTGCTCCCAAATCGCACGGTGGAGATCAAGGTTGGATTCCCAAATCGGAGTTGATGGAGGCACATAGGAGAGGAAAGAGGCGGGGAACCGGAAAATCGAAGGAGCAGATCATGGTGGCGTGGATTCGAGGTACTTGAGAAGATTTGCAGCAGGGAATTTACTCCTCGGGCGCAGAAGACGAAGCAAAGCGCCGCCGCTAGGTTTACTGCCTTCGTTGTGTTTTTTAATCAGAGAATCGAACGAGGGAAACGGGAGGGAGGGGCATAAGGGGAAAGTTAGCGATGGATTTAAAAAAAATCACGCCTTACTTAATGGAACGGAGGGAGTATGAACAAAATGTTAAGGAAGATACTCTCTTGTCGTAGCAGTGTGTACTATGATCTAATATATGTAGATCTTGTCGCGCCTGCTGCCGCTAATGCTGAGATGTGCACGCGCATGAGGCGAGCTGCCCCAACCATGTCCCTGCGTAAATAGCACATCTACTGCGGTGGGGGAAGAGGACATCAAATGGTATCAGAGATCAAAAGCACAATTTATTCTTCAAGGTGATTCAGATACAAGATACTTCCATAATCCATAATGTCGCTACTGGCAGACATAGAAAGAAACTTATTCATTCTCTGAGATCGAGGGACGGGAGCAGCTCAAAAGTTATATTACAAAATATTATAAAGGTTTGTTCGGAGCTCCGGAGGAAGGGAATTTCTCTCTTGCCGCCCAAAAGATTAAGGAGGACTGGATATTCATGACGTACATGTTAAGAATACAAGGCTTTTTAAGCTACTTCAGAGGATGGTGTGTGGATGGTGTGTGGTAACGCTTCTCAAAAGGAAGTACATTGATCCAATTGCTTTATCAAAGGTTTATTCGAAACCCGGTGGTTCACACTTTTGGTCTGACCTAATGGCGACAAAAAGGTATTTCTTTCGCTTTGGCACTTTTAAACTTAAGCATGGATCGGAAATTGGATTCTTGGAAAACAAGTGTTAAAATATACCACTCTCCGGAAACAATATCCAGCTCTATATAACATTGTCTGTCATAAAACCAATATCGTAACTACAGTTACGAGTCTTGACCTTCCAATGTGACGTTTATGCGAGATTTAATTGGATCCAAACTTGCGTCATAGAATGCCTAACCAAACACGGGAAGAAGATGCTTCATCACCACACTCGGAATGCTTGCTCCTTCACTCTTCAAATGGTGTGTTACATCCTACGAGCCACTCTCAACGGGATATCAAGCTTCCTCGTGATCTTTTTTTTTTCGCGAAACACAGAACAGACCTAGACGCTCACATACACGCGCATACAAACACCCATATGAACGCACGCACGCACACCCTACCCCTATGAGCATCTGTGAAATACTGAGCCGACGAAACAGGTCTTGAGATTACGAAGTCACCACGAACGTCTCGCTGTCGACGAAACGTCGGCTCCCACTAAACATTATCGTCTCGATTCCAGAGTTCATGAACCTGCTCGCGCGTGTCGGGTTCATATGTACTGCGGCCGTCGTTTACTCTACGAACTCTGAAGATCTTCTGAAAACGGTTACGCCTCTGGAAGAGGACTAAGAAAAAAGAGATAATATCCGCCGTCCATCTCCTCCCAAGATATATACAACTTCTTCGCCGTCCTCTCTCTGAGTCCTGACCTACCCACCGCGGCCCTATTTCCGCCCGCCGTCCGTGCCGTCACCGCCGACGCCTCGCCGCCCCCCACCCCTCGAAACCTTCGGCCCCTCGCGCCTCACCGCCGCCCGTCCGCGATCTTTGCCCATTGGGTTTCGAGGTACGAGCTTCTCTTCATCCAGCAATTACTTAAATCCCAACAATTTCTGGGTGTGCCGGTGCATACCCGGCAGGCACACCATCTAGATCCGCCCCTCAACTTGATTTTCTGAATGCTTTGATTGTGAAATTTTCAACGAGTCATGACCGTAGCTTTCAATTTTGTCTCAATCGCGAGGATCAATGGAGCATTTTGTACCCCGTAATCTGTTTTGAGTTGCTGAAATTGGGATAATTTACAATTTTGTGTCAAGTTCGCTGGAATTACTTATGCCTTTTGTCAAATAACTCTGACACTTGGACTGTAGATAGTTTGATCCTTTTACCAATGGCATATGCGTGCTTTTTCGGTTGGTGCTAACTATAGTGAAGATCCCCAGTTATCTGAAGTATAGCTTATAAATTGTTTCATTGCCGTTTTATTCATCAGTCTTTCAAGGCCTGTTGTTTAGTTGGGTTATGTGCTATGTAGTGCTATTGGAATGTAGTGCTATTGATTGACCTTTTGAACTTGCATAGCAATGATTATTTAAAAGTTAAGCATGGCCATTATCAATGGTTGAAGTAATGCAATCTGGAATTGAAGCTGACATTTCTAATGCAACATTACAAGTCACCACTGTAATATGCATACAATCGGTTTAGGGAGTAATTTTAATTGTCTGATATGTTTTCTTATTTGGTTACTCAAACAACAGCCTTGCTAAAGGAAATGCTTGAGCTTGCTGTTTTTTGGTTGGCTCTGTTTGTTTCAGAGTTGATCCATGGGCTATTTATATTCAGCTAAGAGGGAGAGTCCAAATAGTGAGAACAACTAGTATCTTTTAGTCGGATCTCAATAACAAAAAAAACTTTTTGTCATGAGAATACAGGGCTAGTTTTACTCCCTCCGTCGCTGGGCTAGTTTCAAATTAGTTACTAGATTCTAGATAATTCGACAAGTTGATGAGTTATGCAACTAAAAGAACATACTTCACGGCCTCCCTTGGCCTCATAAGAGCTCCACCACTGGTTCTTTGTTTTTCCTGTTATCGATACTACAACGTAGGGCTTGACCTTGATAGAAAGTTTACATACTAATAATTTCCTCTTCTTTTGCTTAGTCATACTGAAATATATTTCTGATAGTTTGCCTCTTGTGTTGCAGTAATTGGCAATTTCAGCTCTACGATAATCATGAGTCTAGCTTGTCTAGTATGCCATGGCATGAGCAGCCCCTCAAATTCTTTCAGAAGCTATTCAGTCTCAAGTTCAGAGGATGAAAACAGGTGTGGAGCTGCTGTTGCCTGCATATCACGGAAAATTCTGGCAGCCGGAGCTGCTAACCGTGTGGGGACGTCAAAGGTGACCCCTGCAATGTCTTCTGGCCAAGGCATCGAGGGTGCTCCTCGCCTTCAACGGAGCCGTGCTGTTTCAAGGGATCTTGTTAGAGACTGGAACTTCGATGAGATAGTTGTTGGGAACTAGAGTAGGGTGCCAAGTTCTTCCCAGACTGGACATTGGACTATTATTTGGCACTGGCAGGAGCACTTGATGTACATTTTCTAGTATACATCTGGATATCTGAGAAAATTATATATTAAGAGTATTGGTTACTTATAGAGACAACACCTGGCATGTTATTTCGTTGCGAATGTTTGTAGTTACACATGAATGATGCAATGAGTTTTTTATAATATCTTTAGCTGTCAACTGGTGTCATATCAATTATCAAGTCAACGAACTATCACTTGCTTTAGATTGTGCTGTAGCCTGGCAAGTGTCCATCCATGAGGGCCATGAGGAATCCAGGTGTATGGTTTAAGTTCATACAGGCAGGCGTCCAATTGATTACCAAATTATTAAGAGTATTGGTTACTGGCACATTGAGTTCCTTAATATCTTTAGAGGAAAACTGGTGCCATACCAATTATCAAGTCAACAAACTCTGACAGGCTTTAGATGGTGGTGTAGCCTTGTAAATGTCTTGATGTAAAGTTTCTTAATATCTTTAGATGAATACAGGTGTATATGGTTTTGTTTCGTATGTGACTAGTCGTATGAGTTTAGTGTCTTGATGTGGTCCCTGCTAAATATCTGCACAGTTGATGGTGCTGATGTTCTTTTCCATCAAAATGTGACGAAGTTGAGCAGTAGACTACAATTGAAATTTATCTGCACAGTTTGACTTGTTTATTTCCACACACAAAATGAACGTAGACTTTACATTTGCCTGCAGATACATGTAACCAAATCCATAACAGTGCAGTACAATCAAGATCAAGTCTGTCGTCAGAACAATGTCATAAAAAATGTACAGAGGTGCAACCGACAGTGCCTCTGATCACGCGCTGCAACTTAGTGATTTCACATTTCTCAGTAATACGGTGCTGGATCAGAGCAACCGCTTCTTTGATTATTGCCATAGCAGTTTGTAAGATGATGCTGAAGCTTATGAAATGGCAACACATGTGCCGTCTTCGGATAATGTTTGGGTGTCCTGCTGAGCGCTATGTCTCAGCAGAACACATGTAGTCTTGGTTCATACACAAGGCGCCAGCAGCCCAGCACAGATAAAGAGAAGAGATATATTATATCTATGCGTACCTCACAATTGGGGCTCTTTCGAATCTATACGGAAGTTCTTGATCATTATTGATGACCACAACATAAAAGTACACTTACGAGAAGAGACATGGACCAAAATGGCTCCCTGAATGGAGGAAGAACTAGCCCAGCCTCACACATATAACATAACACATGACGATCGACGGCGCAATTGTCGCCGATAGTGACGACCTCCATCAATTGCACGACCCCGGTCCCGATGGCAGGAAGGAGAAGGGATCCTCAGAGATGTCGAATCCAGGACGCGTGAAGTCGTCGAGCGCGCCGAAGCACGGGTCGAAGTTCAACGGCGAGAAGTAGCCGCGCGTATCATCAACTTTCATGTCGAGGTTTGGAACACCATCGGATGTGCTGCCTGGGAAGTTATACCCTGCGCTCCCTACCATGTCGTCCATCACCTCGCTCCCCTGAGGTTGCTCCGAAGCTCCCGTTGCTTTGACATCATCCATGTGGAGAGCAGGTGTGTGACCTTGGAAAAGCGCGACATGCCCGAACAGCTTGTCCTTTCGTGAGAAGGTTGTTCCACACGAGCAGAGCCACTTGTCGCGCCCACAGTGCTTCTCGTGAGTCTTCAAGTCCGCAATGACCGAGAACTTCTTGGTATTGCATCGGCTGCAGGTATAGCTCTTGTCGCAGTGGCTTCTCTTGTAGTGGTTCTTCACACACAAGATTGTCTTAAGAGGCTGGAACTTCCTGTGCTCTTTGTTCCGCTTGCAACCGACAAATGGGCAAGAGTACCTTGTAACTGGTGTATGATCTGAGCCAGAATCTCTCATGGGTTTGGCAAGAGCTGCAGGAGTCTTGTACTCGTCCCCATGGCCCCTCATGTGCATCCGTAGGTTAGCATCTCTCTTGAAACCCTTGCCACATATCACACAGAAATGAGTGTGTGGTGCTAAGATCTCCTCCTTCTCCAATTGCAAGACCACATAAGAACCAGGGGAAGATTCTCTCCCTCACCACCATCATCACTTTCTTTCACGTCATGGTCTTCCATTGGAATCGGTTCAGAACCTTCTGCCCCACAAGGATTTGGGCATTTGATCAGATCATCCTTTTCATCATGAGTTGTAGTAATGGTATTCATCAGCTCCTCGTAGTCAGAGGTCTTGGCCATGTCAGGGATCGTCTCCTCCCTGTTTGTGCTTGGCCGCTGATTCCCAACCGAGCCAAAGCCCATGGGAGAACCATAGGTGTTGAGTTGCCTGACCGCTGGATTGCTGCTAAGGAGAGGGCTCTTCATCGAAGGAAGCATAGAACCAGCTGTTGAGATAAGCTGAATTATGATAGAAGTGAGATCAGCAGTTACCAGCTGCTGCTTTGCTGCAAGTTCGCACGAACCACCAACAACTTGACTCCCTAGATTACCCATGGACTGCACAATATCTTTAACCTGCTTAATCTTCTGCTCAAGAAAGGTTAGGTTACTCAGCATTGCCTGAGGATCCCAATCTGATATAGGAGTGTTTAGTGAAGGATTCGATTCAAACGGGTCGCCCACTTTAGCTCCACTGTCATCAGGAAGACAGTAACTGGAAGACTGAGGACCAAAGAATGGAGGACAGCCAGGGATTGATTGGCCAGGTCTTGCAAAGTAAGACAGGTCCATGGAATTGTAACGTACACCCTGTTGGCCAGGGTCAGTACTCCTTGATGCGTCACTTGTCATCGATGACGAAGCTTTCATGCAAGTTTCCGAACTTCTTCTCATGCTACTTTCCATTTAGATCCACCAGTGCTCTAATTCTACTTCAGTCAACCCTTTCTATCATCCCCAAACGAGAAACTGGTATCTAGGAAAAGCCTGAAACCCTGCAGGCAAAAAAATCGTCAGAACATGAAAGTGAACACGGCAGCAGCTACAAAACTAGACATGGCCAGACCTGCAAAGAAACCATGATTGATATTGTCCCTTCTTTGCTACTTCTTTTTTATGGGATGAAACCATGACTAGTCTCCTAAAAAAATGGACCATTCTAGTTCAAAGGATAAAAATCAGAAAAACATGCCAACAGACAAGAACGCTATGACTACCTCCAATTGTACAAGGGACAAGGCACAAGAATCCTGCCTCTTCCACATATAACATACAAGAAAAGCCACAGCCTTTAACAGGAAAATTACACCCGGAAGCGGCAGAACAGAAAACAGATAGTAAAAGGAAAATCCATCTACCTACGCAAGCAAGGGAGAGAGATGTGCGCAGGGGAAGAGAAGAAATACACATGAATACAGAAACCTAAAGCTGACTAGTCAAGAACAATAATCATCTCATCATCCTCTCCAGCTATTTCACCTAACTTGATATGCTGCTGCTAACGATTTCCCCTTGATTGCAGCAAAATACGTTCGGCGACTTAGTCATATGAACCAGATCTGTAAGCAGAGGGCTAGGGGCGGATCCAGATGCTGAGTCATACCTCAAAACCAATGGCCGAAGGTCGCGGACGGGGTGGAGACGGGGAGGGAAGCGATGTCGTGACTAGGAAGAACGGGAACAGCGATGGCGACGACGCGCGTGAGTGGCCGGAGGACGGTGGAGTGGGACGGCGGGATAGAGGCGCCGCCGGTGACGCGGTGGTAGCCTGCACAGGACAGAAAGAGAGGAAAGAATGGTACGGGACGGCGGAGAGGAGTCTATAGGGAAGAGTTTGAGGAGATGGAGTTTTTTTTTTAGAGATGGAGTTTGACTCTGGATTTTTTTTTTTTTTTGTACAAGGGGTAGGGTCCAGAGACCCCGGTGCTGCAATTATATTAAAACACGTGGTAGGTACATATTTGCACTTAGGCCCTTTACTTCTATTGCCCTGGGAAACCTAATATTCGAAGATAAGGCCAGTGCTTTTACATAAAACACCCTAGAACAGAAAAAAGAAAAGCAATCAGGTCCTAGGGTTGCTCTGCCACCAGTCGCCGGCGCTCTCCAGATGCGTGAAGCACCGAGATCGGAGCGAGATACACTCGGGCACTCCCTTCCGGCCATTGACCGCTGACGCCGGCAAGCTCGACGCAGCCGGGGACGAACCACTTGGCTGCAGCCTGCATCGAGGAGCCGAGCTCCGACGCCGGGTCTAGCAGGCCTCCATCTTGGAGGTTGAAGATTGGCCACCTTCTTGGCCATTGATCGCGGCGGTGAACAAGACCACCGCGTGTGGAGCTCTGGGATGCAGCAAAGTCCACTCCGCCGATGTTGAGGAAGAGCAGCAGTGCCTCTTCCGCTCCTCGCCGCCACGGCCAGCCAAGGGAAGATGCCACCACCGCATCCCGCGATCTGCAGAGCAGAAGATACGGCAAGCGATTTTATTGAATCGGCCTTGACCATCTCCATCCCTACAAGAGATCCACCATGGATCCGGCGTGCAGAAATGAAGAGGCCTGGCTCCAGCGTCGTTGCGAGTCGTCGGAGACCAGCCGAGGAGGAAGAAGAAGAAAAACAAACGGGCATCCGCCACGACAACTCCAAAAGCAACTACTACAACCCTAAAACTAATCCTAATCCTACTATCTATAGCCCGCGCTGCGCATCCTCGTCCGCACCGGCCGGCAGCGCCGCCGGAGAAGAGATGGGAGCTAGCCGGGGGCGAGATCTGGGGGCGGAGGACGACTCTCAAGGTGGAGAGGAGAGGAGAGGACTCTGGATGGAGAGCAGATATTTTATTTTAAACAAAATCAGATCATTTTTCTCAATGTCTTATTTGCCTTCAAATCTTTAACTAGCGTTGAGCCCAAATTCATGATATCCTTGGTCCATCAATTTAGACATAGCACGTAGGCGCAAAAGTTAAAACGAGATTCTTCGCGTAACTTGTGGTGCACTGCAAGATTTCACGGTGGAAATCTAATCGTCCGGGTGGTGAAGACATTCCCACCTCGAAACTATGCTCAATATATCCGAAGACGGACACTCACCTTTGTAGGGATAACTCTCAGTTTCCGAAGCGATAACCCTGTGTCCCTAGGGCTAGCGGCAAATGCAAGCAGTCGAGGAGTGCGATGACTTTTGTAAGGCTATTTTCCAACCACGATAGATGCACAGACGGAAGACTAACCTACACCCTTGTGTGTAGTGGGGTGAAAAGAGGGGGGGGGGGTCGATCGAAGGGGTTTTCTAGGACGGTTCCCTCCTAGGACTAGTGAAAGGACAAGGATGTCGCCTAGAGGTGGGGTGAATAGGCGATTTAAACTTTTCCAGTTTAGGCTTGATAATTGCGGAATAAAACTAGGTGTTTAAATTAACAAGCCAACAACCTAAATATACTAGGCTCACTTATGTGCACCAAGAATTTATGCTAAGCAAGACAAGCAACAAAGTGATAGCAATATAGAATACTTCAAGCACGAAGGCTATCACAATGTAAAGTGCATAAGTAAAGAGTTCGGGTATAGAAATAACCGAGGCACGCGGAGACGAGGATGTATTCCCGAGTTCCTCCCTTTTAGGGGAGTACGTCTCGTTGGAGAGGTGTGAGGCACCACAAAGGTCGATCTCGACGCCACAAAGGCTCACCCTATTCTCCGATGAACCGCACCACAAAGGATTGGTTCACCTTCCACTATCGAAATCCGTCAAGGCGAAATCTGAAGCCTTTACAACAACAATCCGAGGCACAGCCCACAACGGGATTGGGGGCTCCCGAACGGCTACAAGTGACCACAAAGGTCTCAACCACCACAAAGGCATCTAGGGCCAAAGACCCAAGAGTAACAAGTTCACAAACTTTCAACTTTCACGAATCCTCGTGGAGAGCAAACCGATGCACCAAATGCAAATGGCAAGAGCACAAGTGCTCAAATCCTTCACTCTCAAATTCCAACAAAGCAGCAAATGCTTATGGGGAATAAGAGAGGAAGAACAAAGAAGAGAGGCACCAAGAACTCCAAGATCAAGATCTAATAGGTTCCCCTCACTTAGAGGAGAGATGGATTGGTGGAAATGTAGATCTAGATCTCCTCTCACTTTCCCTCAAGGATATACAAGAATCATGGGAGGGATTGAGAGGAAGACAAGTTTTTCGAAAGGTCAACAATGGAGGAGAGAGAGGGGAAAAACGTGCTCAAGAGGTTAGAGAACCATTGGGAAAGAAACCCCCTTAAATAGGTCCCCTTAAAATGTGCCCGTTGGGCAGTGCAGGGAGCCCGGCCTGGCTGGCCTGGAGCCTGGCCTAACAGGCACAGAGAGCCCGGCCTGGGAGCCGGTCTGGCTGGCCTAGAGGCTGGCCACCCAGCAGAGGCGCCCGGCCTGGGAGCCTGGCCACCCAGCAGAGGCGCCCGACCTGGGGGCTGGCCACCCAGAACCCGAAATTGTAACACCCATAACTTTTGCGAGAAAACTCCAAATGGGATGAAACCAACTTTGTTAGAAAAGTAACTTTGTTGGAAATATTAAGAACCATAAATAGAGTAAAGTCACCACCCATGGGAAGATGTGGAACTTTCCTCAAGGATAAGCCGATAATATTTCCAACACGAAAACGCAACAAGTTTTCCATTCAAAATCCGTTTTCGAAGAACTTGGGCATGTCATGAAAATCACGACAATCACCAAAACCCAACAAGGAAAAAAAAACAAATAAGAACCAAGAAAGATGATATGCCAAGTATGCAAAGGTTTGAGCTCTCCACAAAGATGCGATCAAGTTACTCACTTGAGAGCCCCTCTTGATAGTACGTCGTCTACCCTATAACCCGGTCTCTCACTAACACCATGAGACCGGTAAAATAGAAATCCTATCAAGATCATATCTTTGCCTTGCGCATTCCACTTGAACTAGATAATGACGATCTTGACTTTCTCAAGTTGGGACATCTTTCTTGATTTTGCTTGCTAGCACATGCTTGATGAAGACTTCTCCAAATACTCCCCCATACACCATGATGGGATGAGAGAACCTTGCTAAGCTCCGTCTTCATGAATCCACTTGAACTTCATCTTCTTATCTTGATATATATGATGGCTTGGAGATAACATGAATGTTCACTCAATCTTCTTTTCCAAGCCATGCTTGCAATAAGCTCAACTCTTCACATGACCATTCTTCATATAAACCCTTGGATAGAATCTTGGTCATCATGTAATCTTCTA
Source organism: Poa pratensis (assembly GCA_947311845.1). Taxonomy (NCBI): domain Eukaryota; kingdom Viridiplantae; phylum Streptophyta; class Magnoliopsida; order Poales; family Poaceae; genus Poa; species Poa pratensis. The sequence goes on along the minus strand of CAMZMU010000056.1, from coordinate 40,971,236 downwards.
GAGTCCAACACATGAATTCCAATCTTTTCCTATGAACAAGATATATAAGAATATCTCAATACAAACATTAGTCCATAAGGATTGTCATTAATTACCAAAACCACATGGGGCAATACATGCACTTTCAACTAGACGTGGCGTGTTTGATCAGGAGGATCCAGCGAAGTGGATATGGTGGATATTTTGATGTAGTTTTGTCGGATACCTTTTTTCTTATTCGGTAGCTAGTACTTATTCTCCTTAAAAAAATATGGACAAAACTATACACGCAAAGTTCGTGTCCGCAACGAGCCACCATCAGTGTGATTTAATTGAATTATTTTTACTGTATATTGGTGATATACAATGTTGAATTGGTGTAAAACCACATAAATTAGTCCCCCCTCTCCCTTTAAGTTGTTGTAGTGCAACAAATTTTTGTGGTTGTGTACTTCAGAATATTTCCAATCAACGTCGTGGTCATGTTTGTGCTTCTATCCGATGTATGCATTCCTATCCGTTTCGTGAAGATGTGAAAATAAATATGGTAAAAGACTCTTCTCCTTTTACCGCAATGTTTCACTCCAATATGTGCCTACAAACTTTGACACTATAACTAGTTAACTACTGAGGTAATTCGTTTTCATTGCTTCAGAGGATTTACATAGTGTTCTGGAGGATGTAAATTTTGGTATTATATATGAATTATTTGATTGACATAATTATGCACATGATTTTTTTATCACGAAAACAGCAGGAGCTTTACCAGTGTATTGCCAATAGGAACATGGGGAGCAAAACTCACTCACCGGAAGGTTGCACACTTACAGTAACACAAAAAACAAATATAAAAGAAACTAGCAGCCGAGAGCGCGAAGAAACAAAGGAAACAAATACAAAGCACTAGTTAGCCTTAGGTGTGTTGGTTTTTGCTTGGGTTTCCCTTAATTAACTGAGACATGTCCAGTTTTGGGGTCCGTTTTTTTCTTGTAGGTAAACTCACTTCTTCTAGTAGAATTGCCGGAACCCTCGATAAGGTTGGTTAAGAAAAAGACTGAGCCATGGCCGTGACATTTTCACATAATGACACTTGTCATTTGGAATTCCACGAAGCTCAAGTGTGTCTGCGGTTAGAGTCCTCTCGTACATGGAAATATTTGTAAGGTATTTTCACTACATTTTATAGAGAAGATTTATTTTGATAAATATTTTGAAAGTTTTCACATTTGTAGAATCTTGCAAATCATGCCCGATAAACATAAGAGTATCTCCACTCGCGCCCCCCAAATCATGTCCGGATTTGAGCCGGCGCGGGCGCTTTGGGGGCGCGTCCGGAGCAAAGGGCGAGTTTGGGGGCGCCCTCTCCCCACTCGCTGCCCCCAAATGTTTTTTAAATTTTTCGAATTCGAAGATAAAACGGCATACATTCATAGTTTTTAGGGAAATTTAAAACATTCAAACGAAATTTAAACAAACTAAACTACACTACTGGTAGAAGACGTCGTAGTCCTCCTCCTTCACGACGCCGCTGGGCCCTGCCTCGCCGTCGTTGGCGCCGGAACCGAAGTCGAAGCCGCCGTCGTCGTCGTTGTCGCTGCTGCTGCTCATCAGGTCGACGAGCGGCGTCCCGGTGAGCTCGGCGTGGTCAACGAACGTATAGCGGCTGCCGGCGCGCATGTCCGGCGGGCACGGGTACCACGCGCGGAACAAGGCCTCAGCCTCGTGCTTGAGCAGCGTCCTCGGGCGGAAGCCGTTGGCGGCGGCGCCGCTGCTCCTCTTGTTGAAGCTCATGGTGGCGGCGACTGAGATTGGACAACGAGTGCTAGGGTTTGGACAGCGAGTGCGAGGGAGGCCTTTTTAACAGCGGCGGCGAAGTAGCTGGAGCGGTGGCTCGCATTTACGCTGGCGCGTGGAAACTTTACTGCGGCGCCACGTGGCCGACGGGACGGGACGACGGCTTCAGGCGGCGAGCCACAACGGCGACCAGGACGAAGACCACTCGCCTCCCTCTATCTGTATGACAAGGCGGCCCCACGACACATTGCATTTCGTCCGGCGCTACCACCACGGCCCCTAGACAAGGGGGTTGGGCCGGTAGTACCGGACCAAATTTGGGGCGCGACCGGACGAAATGGGTCTTTGGGGGGCGCGAGTGGAATCCGTTTTTCGCTCGGCGCGTCCCAAAGGCCTTTTTGGGGGGAGGGGGGGGGGGGGGGGGGGGGGGGGGGTTGAGTGGCGCGAGTGGAGATGCTGTACGGCGAAGAAGTGCGGATCAATGCTATCCGACCTTCAACGACGGCACAGCACACACTGGACACTGCCGCGGTGGGCGGACGCCGCACTCCATTTGACATCATCGCTGAGGTCACTCGCGGCACATGGGACAGAAACACAAGCGAAGAAAAAACCACACAGAGACAGCAGAAGCACCACCGTGCTCGTGGTCCTGCCACTGTTTGCTGCAGTCTAAATCACTGTGGGACACCCCCTACTTAGAGTGGAATAATCACGTTGACGCAGTCCTCTTGCCAAACACTGCAACGTAGCGTAATCATCTACAGTACTACCAGTGTCGTGTTTTGGCTATGCATCTGTGGCCGTAGTAGGTTTACCATGTGGAGCTACTACTAGTAGTATTCTATTGTCCGGTAGAGTTGGAAGTTCCATCAAGGATCGCAGTTGACCATTGGATTTGTTTAGGTAATCTTCTGAGATCAGCGCATGCAGCGAGAGAGGAAATGGTTCAAGCAACAAGATATGGAATCACCGTTCGCCATGTAGCGATAACAGCATTTCTATTATAATATGCAAGTCAAGTTGGCTTGCGTGAGCACAAACAAAATAGATTAGTCATCCAGAGGAAGATGCAAGTATATCTCCCAACAAAAATCAAATCAGAATCCTGAGTCGTAATATCTTATCGGCATGAAAAGGCAGGGAATATGTGTGTGCTAGGCCAAGAACAAAAGAAGCAGAGGAGGAAAGTTGACAGAGATATCTCGGTAGCCACTGCACCAAAATCGTGCACGTACTGTAACACACAGCAGACTGATTCATTCAAGCGAAACAGCACCGAAAATGGGTTTTGTTGGGACCTGGGACCAAGAACATAGCCACATGAAGGGACACGTCACGTCGGCCAACTGTCCCAGTGTCTCTTCGCTTCACCTGGTTGACAAAGTTACCACCGATGCAACAACCATTTCCACCTTATAACTTGGATATAAATCATCAAACAGCCCACCACGGCACCAACCACTTGTTTCCAGCGCCCAAAGAGGAAATCAACAAGACAATATTTGCCTTTTCTCTTCCACATGGTAACACAGATGCAGGTAATATGGATGAAACGCACGAATAACGAGTTAGCATCTTATTATCAGCATGATTGCCTAAACACATGTAGCCCAAGTAATAACGTGTACATATTCTTTATTTCTTTTCTTCAAGAATTATTTTTTCGGCCTTTGCACCAAGGCGTACATACGACTGAAACTATAAATGGCTGTACAGACCATGGTGCAAATGAAATGCATACGCGTGGGCTGAGGACATTTTACTTATCTACATTACTGTTTGACAGAAAAAGGATTCCTGAACTTTTTCCTAAAGACGATGAAAGCTAGGGAGCCAAGGAGCGGCCAGGATGTTACGAATGATATGTAGGCGAGCAGCCAGACAGACCTCCCTTGGTATCGAGTGAGCCGGTTTATGGATCTCTTTACAGGAGCGATGACATCGTGGATCATGTTAGCCTTCTCTCCTTGCTGCTCTGCAGACCCCGCAGGGATTTGGGCAGGCACTGCATCTACCTCTATGCCACTCTTATTCTCAGCTTCCATGGCGTGTTCATTCTCTCGTGTACCATTCACCCCATTGTTCAGTTTCAATTCATTGACAATCTGGTCACAAGAGGGGCCGTCATTGACGGAGCGATCGTTTGTCACTGGAGCTACCATTCCATCTCCCAGGACATTGAGATATGGGCTCTTATCAATGGACGACTCCAACGAAGAGTGCAAAACATGATCTTCTGCCTGCGTTCAATTATGACATGATTAGACAATGGAACCACCATACCAAGTTTCCCCAGATAGATATTTTCATCCTTGAACCATGGTATAGAGGCCATACCTTTTGCCGATGCATGTAAGAGCTGTCATGCAGAGCAGAGAGGAACTCGGACACCGCTCCGACCCACCTACAAAATTGTCAATAAATGATATATACATGCAACAAGAATATATGAAGCATAACGCGGATAGATTAGATATGAGAGCTAGTACAGTTGCCATACCATAGTCTTCCAGCAGTTAGCCCTTCAAAAAATGCGAGATGGCCACCATTCGGTGTAGTTGCCAAAACAATGTTCTTGTTCGCTCTAAATCAAACAGATATCGTTATGATGTGAATACATAAAAAGAGGATATTGAGGAGGACGACTTCTACAAGGCTAAAAAATCACCTGCATTCGTCCCAAGGAATTGCCTCTCTTGTGCAAAGGGGGTCATCCAAAGCACTAACACAAAGCAAGGGAACTGACACGTTACCAACGTAACTGGCACTACTGCATCGGCGATAGTAAGTATCCACAGTCTGATAAATAAAAATCAGTATGTGAGTGATGAGGTTATCACATAATTCATTAGCATTAGCTATTTAGCTGTTACAGCAGCAGTTCTGAATCTTATCATTTAGTATGGAGCGGTGAGCATGCCATGAAAGCAACAATAACAGTACGAGATTCTCATCTGATTGATGGTGGAATCAGCAAAGGTAAGCATGGTGCCAGGATGGTACCTCATATTTTGCAACAACGCAAGTGGCATGGTGGTCAAATTCCCGGATAGAGCGTGACTGGCAAAATAGAAATGAAAGAACATAAGAAATGCATATCACGAGGCATGAAGAGCCCCTCTATACGAATTCTCATGAAGTAGAGCAGACTCAGACACCTGGCAATCTGAATTTAAATATTTTTCTTTACAAAGAAACTAAGTAGCAAATTACTACAAATGACCATACATGTCAACAAGTAGGTATTCTAGCTCCATAAAATGGAAGTGATTAATTTTAATGAAGGGCGGTTGAACATAACCCATAAACTAATTCACTGTAAGGATTTTGTTTTTGCAGAAGAGCGAGTCGAACCTTTTTAATACCTTCCCAGTTTGCAAGTCGTGCCAAAACAGGTTGATGTCTGCAAAAGGGAAAAATGAAAAGCATATACACAAAGGGTCATCTTGCTGAATAGCCATCATGTTATTCAATTGCATATTTGATTGCTATGGGCTACAACTTGAAATGGTATCATAGTAAGACCAGATCAGACGTGGAGGATAAACAACAGATACCACTTGCACCCACTGGCTCGGGCAACCAATAAGTGGAAACACAGAGCATTACACTAGCATAAACTAAGCTTATGTACACTGCAGAGGGGATTGAATAATGGAAATATATCATACCGGTCTGCAGCCTGCTGTCACAAAATATAGTTATTCCCTTGCGCATCACTATCAACCATTACATTTACAAGATACAGAGGTATGCCCAAGGTGTAAAATAACTAAAACTACAAAAGCAATGGCATTGCTGAACTAAGGTTGCATACACGTGCTTTAGGTTCTATACTTCTATTCCCAAGTGGGAATTTAATTTATTTGAAAGAACTAAAATTAGGTTCAGAATATACAAATAATAGGGATCTAAAAGGAAAAGTATATGGCACCAAAACCAACAGAAAAACGATAAGCATAACCTAAAAGCTGTAGGTTCCATAGAAAGAACCGTGTACAAATGCTTGTTGCAAGATAGATACTTACAATTTTGCATAGCCCTTTAGACCAAATGCAAGGGCTTTGTCATAAAACCGCTGCACGAGCTTACGGGAAATAAACCGGTCACCCACCTAGAAAATCAAAGCTCAATGAAAAACACAATGATGTAAGGGCTAGTTCGGCGCTCTGCTGTGGAAACAATTTTAGAGACTTAATTGTAGAGAAGAGAACCCTTTGTTTTTGTTATGGGTCAAAAGAGGAGTTTGAGAGTTGGTTAATATATCTACAAATAGTAAAGCAAAAGTAAGTCCAGGAAGTTCCCCCCATGCAAAACTAGCCCTAAGTTACCACTAAATTAAAATATAAGAGAGATTGCTCTTAGGTTCTGTAAGCAATGACTCTTCAATTCTCCATTCATGACAAAGGCATTTGGGAAAGAGTGGTGCAACTAAGTTGAAAATTATTGAGATAGAAGTTGCTACAAATTTCTACCAAAAATAAGCAGCAAATAAATTTGGACATGCAGTTATAAGCTACGAAGCACCGATACGGCAAAACCCAGCGTGTCCCCGTACCGTACGTATCCGATACGCGTATCCGGCCGATACGCGTCGATACGCGTGTCCCTGGCGTCTCCCAGTTTTCCGAATTAAAAGAAAAGAAAAAAAATGCCGATACGCGGCGGAGACGGCGGCGACACAGCGTGGACACGGAAAGAGCCAATCCTGCAAAGCCCACTACTAACCCTAACCACAGCCCCAACTCGCGCGGGCGCTCTCTCTCTCTTCCTTGGCCTGGATCGAGCGCCGCTGCTGCCACCTGGAGTTGACCTCACGCACTGCCGTCGCCGGAATCGCGCCGCCGCCGCCCAGATTCATCTTGCCCCTCCCTGATCCGCGCGAAAGAGGCGGCCGGCGTCGTGTGGTTGAGGAGAGAGGAGGGACGGCGAGCTAGAGGTGTCTGCTTGGGGAGAGAGGAGCCATGGGGAGGAGGTGAGCCATGGCCGGGAGGAGGGAGTAGTGCTGCAGCATGCTGCGTGCAGTAGGAGAGATGGGGAGAGGAAAGGAGAAGATAAGGGAGAGAAGGAAGAAGAAGATAAGGCAAGGGATGCGTCGTGCGTGGTGTGTGCTGTGTGGTGTGGTGTGTGTGCTGTGCGTGCGTGTACGAGTGGTGTGGTGTGTGCTGCGTGCGTGTGTGAGTGGGTTAGGTGAGGGTGAGGGAATTACATGTGGGGTTCACATGTTCTGGACTTTATTAAATGGCATTTTATTATTTTTATATATATACTCGCCGTATCGCCGTATTGCTGTTTTCTGAAGTTGCCGTATCCCGTATCGCCGTACCCGTATCGCCGTGTCCGTCTTGCCGTATCGGTGCTTCATAGGTTATAAGTATATGTATTGTAGTGAATTAGGTGCAGCAACTAACCAGCAGATCCCATGGACAACAAATGGATGCAGCACCAGCCACAGGAGTATTCTCACCTTCTTCTCCAAGATACTTGACCTGGAAAATATGTGGATCCAATATACCTGTTAGTACATCAATTATGATGAGTGGCGGATTTTGGGATTCTGAGAAAGAGTAGCATGGAGTTGGTGCACATAAGAGCAGCAACCTACATCATCTAATGATAATCCAACAAGGATTGTCAAATGACTAATTATCAAAAGTGGACGCATGCATGAAAACTCAATCCAAATAACACACCAACATGGATTCAAATCAAGCTCCAAGGAGTCCTGGACTAACAGACTGCAGCAAACATATTACATATGTAGCCAATGTTACGGAGCTATTGGCAAGAATAAGAATGTGAATTTTTCACTATTGTGGTTGCGTCTTAAAATAGGCTAACTGAATATTACATTTCTTGGAAACAATACATAGTTTAACATCATATGTGCTGACTTCGGAGAATAGCTGGCTTCAGACACTTCCCTGCACAACCAGGTTTATTCTGGTTTCTGGCGCACTATACAAAGAAAACATAATTCTAAAACTAAATCAAACTTAAATACTAAGGTTTTCCAAGTACAAGACACATTGAGTGAGAAACTGCTACCACCAATAGATAAGGACATTGTTATGCCAATTTCTAGAGCCAGTACCCAGTGGTGTTGGCAAATGGTAAACTGAGTAACTAACAGTAGCACTACTGGATAGACAATTGTAGTAGAAGAAAATAGAAGGAAAGTTTAGATTAAGAGAAGGTACCAGGATATTGGCACCTATGCTCGTGCCAACACAGAAAATAGGAGCCTCTGGATACTTGTGATGGAGATAACTTATAATTTCTCCGACATCTTCTGTCCATCCAGCATTGTAGAAGCAATCTGACTGCCAGGGAAACAAACAATGTTGAGTGATGGTTACTTACCAAATCAATTCATTCAGTGCCCATTAAATTTCTGGTTGCAGTACAAGTTTCGAAACTCAGCAGGTTTTATTAAAAATATTGGCAATCAGATTATTGCTCAAATAATGAACATAAATCCTGTTGATAAATTACACATGAAGACCAAGCTCCAGACAGTAATCATTAACTCATAATTGTGCAGTAAAGTTAAGTGCACATGGAGACTGGAGAGGGAAATTCTAATAATTGGAAATTTACATTAGGCAACTTACTGTAATGGACACACCACCAAGACCCCGGTGGTTGCTTACGACAACATTCCACCCTTTTCTCGCCATGGAATGGACCAAGTGTTTTACATACTGCAATAGATAACATATTTAGAATGACTAAGAAAAATAGTAAGTTATCCAATCGTGAACCCAAGAGTTCTTTGAAAATTGAACACATATAGACCAACATCCGAAAAAAGGTAGGGACTAACTGCAGAATCAGAATCACTAGTTAATCCAGGGACCACAACTACAAGGGGTGTTGAATCATCTTGAGAAATGACCCCATCTGCATCTGCCACATAGCTAAATGGTCAGACATCACCATATCTGATATACATATTACAGTTCTATAGTATGTGAGGCTCATACCCTCCAAATCAGAGGCCAACAACCAGTCCAAAGCAACGGTTCCACCATCACGAACTGTGTACAACTGCCTGCAGTAGAGAGGATGTACTCAGTTCATTGTCAACAAAAAAGTAAGAAAAGTGCCTTTTGTGCTTCTCCAAAAGAAACAAGCATAGATCATGAATAAAACGAGTTTTTTTTGCGAATGATGAATAAAACGAGTTCAGGCACTGGTCTACACACTTCATTGGTACTAAAATATATGCAAAATCAACCTTTTACTATTCGTCTTATTTCCCCCTTTTTTTCTGAACAAACCAGGTCCAAACTTAACTATCAACACAAAAGTTTCCTAAAAATACCGGTGTGGCAACTGACACATCCAGAAATTAAATAAGAAAACAAGTAAGGCCAGAAGTTCTTTCGAGATCATTCAAGCTGATTGAGACATATTCACACATTCCTCAATTCCAGCATAAATGCTGTTTTCATGGTTGTTTTCGTGGACATGATGAAGAGCAACAGAGGCAGTCTAAGGAGAACATACTCACAGCCCAATTAAGCCACGTAAGTTAATTATTTTCGGTTCATAGAACCATCAACCTACAGTCCAGAGTGTACTCGAGTTTTTTATGTATAAAGTAGCAAAAAAATTATACATAAAGTGTAGTGTAGCATAATAATTGCCAGTGCTGGGGCTCTACGAAATTTGCCACATGGACACTGGACTGAAATACAGTGCAATGTACAAGGCTACAACGTTCTCGACTTCTCGTAGAACTTATCTCTGAAAGGATCTAGTCTGACCTCTTGTAGGTGAACGAAGGTGGTCTCCCAGAGATTTCCAGGAACAATGTCTGCAAATGAGGGCTCGCAAGCCAGGGCGTCGCCAGGTACCTGCGTCATCAACATTCCATCCAGCGTAAGCATCTGGATAACATGAATCCACACTCCAACGATAACGCAATGCATATACATAACCCATCCCAGGTCCATCCAATATATAACCTATCCCAGTTCAATCCCAATGCGATCCAAGATAGGGTCAGGAATCACAGAAAAGGCACAGGCCAGCGCACCAATGATGTTTCTACAATAAACTGCAGGTCGAGTCATCTAGAGAGTACAGTACTGACAGTAATGAGTAAGCAGTATTATGACGTACGCAAGCAGGTGGAGAGAGAGTCGCGGCCGTACATACCTGCCGTGGAGGGAGCGGCACTTGGAGGCGACGCAGTGGTAGATCTCGGAAGCGGGGTGAAAGACGAGGTCGACGCGGCCGCCGCGGAGGCCGCGGAGGAGGTCGCCGAGGACGTGGAGCTCCAGGAAGAGGTACCCGAAGACCGACAGGGCGGCCAGGGCCGCGAGCACGTAGTGCTCCGCGGGCACCAGCGCCGCCGCACGGCGCAACAGCTCGCCGGCCGACTCGCCGGCGGCGACGGCGGCCGCCATGGTGGCCTGGTGGGGGGCTCCGGGGCCGCTAGGGCTCGGATGCGACGCGGGGGCGGCGGGAAGGAGCAGCCCTAGCTAGCCGCCGTCGCTCGCTGGGTCTTCTTCGATCGCGTCGGGCGTGGCGTGGCAGCGGTGGAGTGGAGACTGGAGGAAGAGAGAAAGAGAGTGGGTATATATGAGCGGAAATGACAATCCGCAACTAGTTGCACCCGCAACTAGTTGCCGGATACCCCACTTCCGAGTGTCCAAAAATCGCGGCAAAATGGACATGGGTTATGTCAAATCTTCGACACCCACAAAATTTCATCAAAAAATATGAACATATGTGGCCTGTGCAAAAAAGACAAATGAAGTTTGAATAGTAGACACTATGTCCATGATTGAGGAACAAAACTTAAAAGAACAAAACTTAAAAAAGACAAAATTTCATCAAAATTTTGATGTTATCCAGGAACAAAACTATGACCAAAAAAACTTAAAAGAATCTAAAAATATTGAGGGAATTGAGAGGATGTATCATGTATCTACCATGTCATACAATGTGAAACTATAGCCCGAGATAGGGAAAAAACCACTATTATGAACTGCTATCAAACATCTATACATTTAACTTGTATTATTATGGTCAATTTTCGAGGTAAATGCTAGTATTTTGTTAGAGCGGAGGTGGATGCGAACTCGCAAAATTGTAAAAATATACTACACCACGATGGATCTATCGATAGTGATTTAATATTATAGATGTTAATATTTTAAAATCGAAATGCATTAAGTTTTAGGAATGAGGAAGTAGTAAAGCACATAGTCCCTAGCAAAAAGGAATGCTGGTGAGAGCCACCATTCAGTTTTTTTCCAACATCAAATGTGTCAGTTGTGAAGCAACATGAAAAAAAAAGAGAAAGGAGCGATATGACAACAATCAAACGGTTGTTTTCTGGTCTAGCCAAAGTGACTTTCTTTTCTTGCCGTCAAATCATGTTCCTTCCAATTCCTTTTGCTTCTTCCCCTTCTCGTGCAATGACAAATGGTGGAAAGTGGAGCATGGGCGAGGGCAACCCCCAGGATACTACACAAAGTATTAGGGTTGATGGTGAGTGGAGGCGGATCAAAGAAGAAATAGTGCCTCTACGATAGGGATGTAAAGGGATCGGATCGGATTTTGCCTCTACAATATCCTTTACCACATTTTTTCCTCGGATTCGGATCGGATTGGATAATGAACGGTTGCGGATTCGGTGGCGGATATATATGATCACGGATTCGGAATAGAAATATAACAGATTCGGGGCGGAAATAAAATTAATCGGATCGGTACGCGCAATGTACATCATCAACTTATAAAACTAAAAATAATCGCTCTACAACTTAATAACCTAACAAAGTTGTATTCCATAGTTTGTACAATGACCATTTAAGTGAGTTCTTGTTCAACGGATGAACTACACAACTCACTAACTACAAATTGTGCTCTATTAGTTTAGACATTTCGGTACAAAATCAGATTATCGGATTATAACCATCAGATAATCCTAATTATTTTTTGGATAATTCATATTCGGATGCTATTTTCCATACCATATCCTATACCATATCTGGGTGTTCAATTCAGAATCGGATATCCTTATCCGTCGGATTCTTTGAAACCGGAAATGGATTCTTTAAAACGGATTCGGCGGCGGATTTGGTGCGGAAATTATCCTATATGTTTACGCCCCTACTCTACGAGGTTAAGAGATGACTGGTGAAGGGCACAAGGAAGCAACTTGGGGGACTTAGGACCATGGCTCCCAAGGAGTGGTGACAACGTCGAGAGGTGGTGGCATGTAGGGGAGGGGAGTTGTGTGGTCCAATATAGTGGATGGAAGGGGGTGAGATCGGGATAGAGATATGAGAAAACAAGATACACCGGAAGCGGGAGAGATCTGGGTTACTGAATCTACATCCACTTGTCCAAAATTCTATCTAACTCCAATTGCAAAATGATTTTCTTATAAGATGACCAACTTAAAATAACAAAACTACTTCTAAATCACTGCTAAGAATTATCCGGTCTAAATATTTGTTTTCCATCAGGATGAGAAGATTTTGATCAGTGGCCATCGTTGTTAACTCGAAAATAACTCTTTCTAAATTAACCATAGTTGTTAATGTTATACACGACAAACAATAAACAACGGAGAAGAACAAGATCAACACCGGGGAATAGAGATTTTAACATGGAAAACCCCTTCAAAGAGAAGGGAAAATAATACGAACGCCAGGCAGCAAAACTTTACTATGATCGGGAGAGGTTACAAACACGGTGGATATAGAACAATGATCTTATCCCGTGCGGCAGTTTACAGGCGGGATATAAAGACGTGGTGACTTAAATCGATATTGATTCGTACCGGGCCAAAGCGAAGCGGAGGCTGAAGTTGGACTTTATCTGTATATATGAATTTGGATCATAACTCAACAACAATTAAATAGTTCAAACTAAAAAGGTAGACTAGAGAAGTATAGCACACAACTCTACGCAAAACAAGGAGATGAAGCTGTATCTCAAAGTAAAATCGTGTACAGTATAATTCTCTCAAACAATCTAGAGTGATGCTACACTTACAAAAAGCAGTGTGTTATGAACACGTTGCTAATACTCTCTCCGTTCTAAAATATTTGTTTTCCATTTGTCCAAATTTGGATGTAGCTATACATGTTTTTGTGTATAGCTACATCCGAATTTGGACAAATGGAAGACAAGTATTTTGGAACGGAGGGAGTACATGTATAGCGCCACATTATTCAACAGCACACGAAAGAACACATGCATGCGCGCGCACCCGTAGTGCATGTCGTGATCACAAGACGCGTATAAAACCAAACTCCAACCGGGCCGGCAATCGGCACACATCAGACGTTCTGCGTGACGCCGCTGGGCGCCTTGTTGCGCGCCTGAGTGCCTTCATTGTCGGAGTACCATCCGTGCTTGCTGGAGTCGTACTTCTCGCCGTCGCCCCAGAGCGCGTAGGCCTCCTCGCCGTGCACGGCGTCGTCCCCGATGGCGAGCTCCTCCTCTGGCATCCGGAGCGGCACGATCAGGCGCACGACGAGGCAGATGATGCTGGTGGCCACCACGTTCCAGCAGATGATGAAGAGCGCACCCGCCACCTGCTTCAAGAACTGCATGCCGCCGGTGCCGCCGTAGAAGGCGCCGCGGGAGTTGGTCACGGGCACGAACAGGCCGCACAGCACCGGCTCCGCGAAGAGCCCCGTGCTGGCGCCGCCGAGGAACCCCGCGACGGCATGGGTGTGGAACACGCCCAGGGTGTCGTCGACGCGCTGCAGCAGCTTGGAGCGCTTGTGCACGACCATCATGGTGAACCACGGGATGCTGCCTGACAGGATGCCCATCACGATCGCCGCCCACCCCTGGACCAGACCCGCGCCGGGAGTGATGCAGACGAGGCCGGTGATCATACCCTGCACGGCGCCGATCACGGAGGGCTTCTTGAAGAAGATGACGTCGAGGCAGGTCCAGACTAGGAGGCTGGTGGCGGCGCATATGTTGGTGTTGAGCACGGCGAGGGAAGAGTCGATGTTGGCGGAGTAGGGGTCACCGCCGTTGAACCCGGCCCATCCCATCCAGAGCAGACCGGCGCCGGTGAGCATGAGCAGCACGTTGTTGGGTGGGAACCTCTCCCTGTCCTTGGTGGATCTTGGCCCGACCCAGTAAGCGGCGGTGAACCCGGCGATCCCGGAGGAGAGGTGGATGACGTATCCGCCAGAGTAGTCCATGACGCCCCAGTGGAAGAGGAAGCCGCCGCCCCAGAGAGAGAAGGCGCCGACGGTGTAGGAGAAGGTGAGCCAGAGCGGGACGAAGATCATCCAGGCCTTGATGTTCATGCGGCCGAGCAGCGAGCCGGCGAGTAGGATGAGCGTGATTGCGGCGAACACGCACTGGAAGTAGACCATGGAGGCCATGGGGTAAAACGGGTTGATCCAGCCAGTCTCGACGGTGCCGTCAAGGTGAAACTGCGTCGTCTGTGGCAGCACGGCCTGCGCGATGAGGAAGCTCTGCCCCAGCGCCGGCCGGGCCTTGCCCCAGAAGGGGAACAGCTTGTGGCCAAAAGACATGTTGTATGCCCAGGCGACCCAGCAGAGCCACACGGCGGCGAAGGCGTAGAGCGCCATGAACGCAGAGTTCACGGCCCACTTCTTCTTCACTATGCTCCCGTAGAGGATCACCAGGCCGGGCACGCTCTGCATGCCCACCAGCGTCGCAGAGATCATCTGCCATGCGTTGTCGCCCTTGTTCAGCCAGTCCGGCACCGCCGGGGCAACCGGCATGTACCCAACCGACATGTTGTAGTTGTACGACATCTTGCTAGCTCGATCAGCACGCTTGCTGAACCCGCGCTCGCCGACGATCAGGTACGCGTACGTACCAGGTTGCTAGCCGGAGATCGAGGTGACTGATGCTGGATGAAGCTAAGCTACGATGCCGGCCTTATATATTACAGGCGGTCCGTCATGTACAAGGGCCAAACCGACCAACGGCGGGCACGCCTAGCTAGCGAGAGCATTGTAAAGGGGCAAGAGGAGTTAAATCCTATGCCGCAAAGCTGTATCAATGAGCTGGGGCTCGGAGCGGCAGGGAGGAGGAAGATTCCAAGCCCGAGGCTTTGGAATTGAAGGAAGGCTATCTAGCATACCTTATTACCCGTAGTAGAAAATGTCTATTCGTGCTATACTGATATTAGTTACAGACTAGCATGGTCTATTCTCTAGCGAGTCTGAATTGTTTCCAGATGAGCTTAGAGGAGGAGGTACCACGGAGATACAATGCCAAACTAAAACTTATCCTACTGAAAGATTAAAGATGTGAAAAATTCTAACCTCTTTGCCTTGATATAGTACTAAGTGCCAGCTTCTTATTGTTGCTAAAGGTAGCCTGTGTTGGAAAAATGTTTAAACATCTTTAATTTTTCCAACTCACATATAATTTTTAGTGTCCATTTATCATATAGATGATTTTACATTTGGGTGTATCCTTGGAAAGCTCTGCCTGGTTGAGTCGTTGTGGCGGCCAACGTGCGTGGAAGCGCAGTGATCTTTCCACCCAAAGAAGTGAAGCTATGAGGGCATGTACAATGGGGTGACGTCAGACTTCTCTTAGCGTTGACACGTAGGATATTTGTCTAGTTGGCGGAGAGAGAATGAAGAAATGAGAGATTGTTTTCCCTTAGCTAAGAGATGATCTCTTACGAAATAAGCGAAGGCTAATTTCACCGTTGTACCATTTGTCTTCTCTTAGAAATACAATTTCCTACTAAAATCTTATTAATTCTCATTAATTGCCAGGGATGGCAATAAGAGATAATGTTGTCAAGTTTCATGTGCTAACCACTATTCCATAAGACCGATCTGATGGAAAGGGCTGGTGCAATCCACATATACTGTAACACCCCCTCTCACGTGTGACTCGGAGAGGCCAACACGTGCACACAAATCTCAGAGGTATACGCCTCGGCCAATACGTGGACTCAGAGGTATGACTCAAGAGGTCTATACGTGGACTCAGAGGTATGGCTCAAGAGACGTACGTGGACACAAAGGGGGGCTACAATATTTTTTCAATAAAGTGCGAAAGCTAGGACTCGAACTCGAGACCTTGGCTCTGATACCATGTCAAGCTTCATGCGCTAACCACTATTCCATAAGACCGATCTGATGGAAAGGGCTAGTGCAATCCACATATACTGTAACAAATGCATTGTACAACTTATAATTTTGCCTTCTCTAAATGATGTGGATGGCTAAGAGAAGGCGCGCCTTCTCTATCATTGTACATGCCCTGATTATTTTGGGAGTGGTACCGGCCCAAGGAGGTCGGGGATCCAAGTACCGTTACTACTTGGCATGGTCTGAGTACCTTGTACTGATCCAGAACATATCAAGAAGTGTGGAAACAGCAAAAAAAAGCTAAGCCTACTTGTGTGAAAAGTGAGACACCTCTGCAGAGTTAAAATTGTGACATCTACATCCTTGTTCCAGGTAGGAACTACGTTCGCGGAGGAAAAGGAATCTCATTTGATTCTCACCAACCCATGAAGGTTGATGGTCATAGTTTTTCAGAATAAAACTAATCTTTTGAACAAACGTTTACAAAAACTTGCATCTTTGCTAACGACCTACGATTTATAGCATTCAAACACCTTATCTTTACTATTTAAATGAGCACACTGTACTCACTTGTTCCCATTTGAACCTCTGCTTAGACTCTAAGTGTGTGAGCTACGAGGAGATGGAGAACAACACCGGAGGCAAGGAAGTTTACTACGAGGAGCTAGATCTGTCAGGTGGAGTGGAAGGTGTCGACTACGACATGGCCTATGGAGCAGATATCAAATACCAATGAAGCAGAAGAACCATAGGAGTAGTCCAATCTATACTTCTTATAAAGCAAAATCCCACTAACTTGAATTAATTATTTTCTATCTCAACATGCAAGCTATCCACATCATCCATTCTCTTAACCAATCAATTATCCATGTCATCTCCACTAATACTTATTAATGACACATCATCTATTCCTTAAGCCACATCATGCACTATTTGAGCCATTAATTATCCATGTCATCAAACTTGTATTAATGATTTTCTGTCCATCCATGAAAACTATTCGCAATATAAATTATTTTATCCATACAATACCTCATCAATTTTAGTTGTTAAATATACAAAGATTCTACATGATTAAATCTAGACTCTCGATTATGGTGCCCAATCGATTCCTGAATATTCTCGAGAAATTTTTCCGTTGCATGCGTCATATGTCCTTTCGTTTATATTACAATTTTATAAAAAGTTCCCGCTGCAACGCGCGGGGTATCTTTCTAGTTTAGTATAAAGAACCACGACGTGCAACTTTAAACTAGCGGTTGTTGAGCCCGATGGTTCTTAGTTTATTATTTCTACGAGTTGAACACATTTTTTTATCTTGCTCAATTGTCTCGGGAAGAGGTTGTGAAGTCTTTATACACTTTTGGCTTGTAATACTAAGCAATGAGTAATAGTTGTACCCATAATATTTCTGTTGTACTATTCCGAGAGATGTAATATCTGTGGAACGAGGCTTTCATGCATGTGTATTATGTCAACGACTTGTACACTACTGAAAGGACAAGGATGTCGCCTAGAGGGGGGTGAATAGGCGATTTAAAACTTTTCCGGTTTAGGCTTGATAATTGCGGAATAAAACTAGATGTTTAAATTAACAAGCCAACAACCTAAATAAACTAGGTCACCTATGTAGACCAACAACTTATGCTAAGCAAGACAAGCAACAAGGTGATAACAATAAAGGATACTTCAAGCACGAAGACTATCACAATGTAAAGTGGATAAGTAAAGAGCTCGGGTATAGAAATAACCGGGACACGCGGAGACGACGATGTATTCCCGAATTCCTCCTTTTTAGGAGAGTACGTCTCGTTGGAGGGGTGTGAGTTTCAAACTCAAGACGCCACAAATGGCCTCACCCTATTCTCCGATGAACCTTGCCCAAAATCTCGGTTCACCTTCCACTATTGATTTCGTTTTGGGCGAAAATCGAGTCCCTTACAACAATCTTGAGGCACAACCCACAAAAGGATTGGGAGCTCCTAAGTGACCACAAATGGCCTCAACCGCCACAAAAGGTGTCTAGGGTCCAAAGACCCAAGAGTAACAAGCTCACAAACTTTCACTTCCACGAATCCTCGTGGAGAGCACAAACCGATGCACAAAAGTAATGGCAAGAATACAATAAGTGCTCAAGTCCTTCACTCTCAAATCCCACCAAAAGCAACTAATACTTGTGGGGGGAGAAGATAGGAAGAACAAAGAGGAACTCAACAAATGGAACTCCGAGATCTAGATCTAGTAGGTTCCCCTCACTTAGAGGAGGGATGGATTGATAGAATTGTAGATCTAGATCTCCTCTCTCAAATCTCTCAAAGATATGCAAGAATCATGGGAGGAATTAGAAGAGGGGCAAGCTTTCCAAGGTCAACAATGGTGGGAGAGAGAGAGAAAAACGTGCTACACCAAGGAAGAAGAAGGGGAGGGGTATTTATAGCCCCTCCCAAAATCTAGCCGTTAGAAACATGGGAAGCCAGATATTCTGGTTCAAGTGGAGCCCGGATATTCTGGTCAGGCCGAAATTTCCGGCCCTGGAGGAAATATCCGGCCCAAATATCCGGCCGAGTCCAGAGGCTCGCACAAAGCGACGCAAAATCGAGTTTCGCCAATTTTCCTGGGGGCCGGATATTCCGGTCTGAATTTGACCCGGAATATCCGGTCTGTAGAAAACTGACAGAAATAGCATTACGAAAACTGCAATATCTTTTTCATCCGGACTCCGATTTCGATGATCTTGGGCTCGTTGGAATCGAAACGAAGAGCTCTTCAAGATTATGCAGGGATACATCATAGTCCATCATGTGAGGTGGAAGTCACAA
The DNA here is from genome assembly GCA_947311845.1 of Poa pratensis. Classification (NCBI taxonomy): domain Eukaryota; kingdom Viridiplantae; phylum Streptophyta; class Magnoliopsida; order Poales; family Poaceae; genus Poa; species Poa pratensis. The sequence goes on along the minus strand of CAMZMU010000056.1, from coordinate 40,952,560 downwards.
GGAGAGAGTATGACCTCTCTAGAAAAGACAAACCGATAAAACCTCCAACATAAAAAACGACACAAGATATGCATATAAAATCCGTTTTTGATGAACTAGAGCTTGGTATGGAGATGAACACAAGCTCTAAATCCTCACATGGATAAAAGCCAAATAAGAACCAAAAAGATGATATGCCAAGTAGGCAAAGGTTTGACCTCTCCACAAATATGCGATCAAGTTACTCACTTGAGAGCCCCTCTTGATAGTACGCCGTCTATCCTATAACCCGATCTCCCACTAACACCATGAGACCGGTAAAATAGAAACCCTATCAAGATCGTACCTTTGCCTTACGCATTCCACTTGAGCTAGATGATGCCGATCTTGACTCCCTCAAGTTGGAACACCTTTCTTGATTGTGCTTGCTAGCACATGCTTGATGAAGACTTCTCCAAATACTCCCCCATACACCATTATGGGAGAGCATTGCTAAGCTTCGTCTTCATGTATCCACTTGCACTTTATCTTCTTCTCTTGATATAGATGATGACTTGGAGATAAACATGAATGTTCACTCAATTTTCTTTTCCAAGCCATGCTTGCAATAAGCTCAACTCTAGATGACCATTCTTCATATAAACCCTTGGATAGAACCTTGGTCATCATATAATCTTCTAGAGTCCAACGCATGAACTCCAATCTTCTTCATGGACAAGATCTATAAAGCTATCTCAATGCAAATATTAGTCCATAGAGATTGTCATTAATTAACAAAACCACACATGAGGGCACATGCACTTTCAATCTCCCCCATTTTGGTAATTGATGACAATCTCTTTTGAGAGGGTTTATAATATGGAAATTAACGAACAAGAAGCGGTTGCATATATTGTCAACTATTACCGGTGGTGGAGTTTCCACTATATACAAAACCAAGCAACGAGTGCAAAGGCAAGAAGGGCAAATACTTAAGAACCAATCAAAGTAAAAAGTTGAATTCCATAAACCCTCTAAAGCTTCTCCCCCATTGGCAACAATTGCCGAAATGGGCAAAAAGTTTCGGAAGGCCAACATAGTGAGAGTTCCTCCATGAGTTTAACTTTTCTCATAAAATGAGTATAATCAAGTGGACATTTCCACCGATCAATAAAAAGGAGGAAAACAAACTATACTGAGAATCCAAAGATTGCAACAAAAGATTCAAAGGGAAATATACCTCAACAAAAGAGGCACGCAATCAAAGGATCCGAAAAACCAATTGGACACAAGAACATATTATGATAAGATGAACCAAGTGTTCTAAAAATCAAGAGAGAGCTCTCCAAGGTACGTGCACTATGTAGGATTTGCATTTCAATATTGTGTGCACAACATGGAATCCTCACTCCCTCCTAGAGAAGTTTGAACACAAATAAGTGCAAGAGAGCATAGATAGGAAAGTAACAAAACAACTTGCAACAAAACAATGTTGAGCAACAAGAGTTGGAAGTCATAAATATACCAATAATATCTTTGCTTAAAAGCATAGCACAAAGCTAAATTTCATCTTAAAAGGATAAAGATGAACTTCCAACACCATCTCATCATAGCATCAAAAATATCCACAAGGGATAAGTGAAAGTTGGGATGCTCCGAGAAAGATAACAAGTATCGCAAAAGGTAAATGATTTTGAGAAATCATCAATATTGCATATGCGAGACATAGAGTAGAAAGTGCTAGATTAACATATTTGGGATTGGTGAATCATGGAAATGATTATATATATTCTCCTTGATATGTAATCATCCCGGCTTACTCACATTTGCAATAAAGATGTTTTGCAAGAACCAAATGAATTGCAACAAAAGAGACTCATGCCATGAAACAACCTACACAAGGTTGAAAGCTAGTAAAGTGGGCATGAGGTAGATACTTGTTACCGAGATAGCATTGGTGATGTAGAAGATAAGGGTTCACGATCATCCAAGCTTGGCTCCAATAAGCACATGGTGACAACACCTTCCTTGTAAATAAGACAAGCTTCCAATGCATCTCCAATGTACCTAAAACAAATTCAAGTACAAAATGGTACCCAAACTCGTTGGGTCCAAAGTAGTTAGAGCAACTACAATACATAGGACAAACTCCACGTAAATATGTGCATATTGATATGAAATTGAATTTCATGCACATCTTAGCCATTTAGTATTTGATGGAGTTTATCCTACATATTGGATCAATGAAAGTAACCATGCCATAAGATATACATATAGTAAATATGCATGCACAAGACTTTCAAGAACCAAACGAGATACAATTTGGACAAAACACCAATTAAACCAAGAAAGCACACACAAGTGTGATAAGAAAAAGAATTGTCCAAATTATAGTAAAGACCCAAATCAACACATGATTGAAGATATCATGTTGAAAAGATACCAAACGAAGGGAAGATACCAAATGATGAAAATACCATCAAGGAATAAACCAAACCCTCTACACTTCTCAAGATAGCACAAAGTACCAAGATGAGAAAAGTTTGTCTTCCAAAGAGACACGTCATCGGGATCAAATACAAGTTGAAGACAACTAATGTTCAAAAACATATAGGATTGCTCCCCCAAGATTTATGCATTATTTAGAGGTAAGAGTTTGAACACAAATGCACAATAATGGATCATTGCATTTCCTAACTCAAGAAAGCATATAACAAATTTTGAGTAGAGCAACAAGGATCCAAAAGATACAAGGAAGACAAGAGAGAGCTAGATAAAAACAAATCATTGGCAATAAAATAATACACTTCAAAGCAAGAGAGCCAATATGAAGATGGTCTACAAATTCCACCACAATCATGAGAATCACTTGTCATGGACAAGGAGTATATAGAGATATTTCTCGGTGGTATATAGGAATGATATTGAAGACCAATTTCACAACAAATAAGCATATGGCAAAGGATAGGAATTAAAAGCCATGCTTAGATAGATAGATATTCTTGATAGATTCAATATTCACGCGATCATGCAAAGCAACTTCAAAGAGTAGCTTGAAGCAATTGGTTTCCCAAAAAGATATATGAGAACATATATGGGGAAGGCCATATCAAGAACTTCCATCGCAAACAAGATCCAAAGGAATGAGAGACAAAAGCATTTAAGCAAATATGGAACTTGTTTGAGCAACATGCCACATAGGAATAAGATAATTAAGAATATCAATTCTAGGTGGTAATACCTCACATGTTCACAATTTCTAGGTTTGTAATATGTACATGGCTTATTACTCCCCCATGATGTGATAATCCAAATTTTCTTAACAAGAGGCAAATAAAACCAACTAGAGATAATTAATGGATATTATAGAATTTGAATTTCTCATGAGAATGACATACCACATAGAGACTAGATAATATTGATATATCAACACTAAGTGGTATTTCTCATGTATACACATTTTTAGGATTATGAAGTGCACGAAGCATATCGCTCCCCAAAATGGGATCGTCCATTAATCTCTCAAAGAGAGCCAACAAGATAAGATAGCAAATAAAAGCAATATGGCTCAAAACAAGTAAATGGTGTGCAAACCAACATACACATACTTGATTTCTCAAGATAAGTAAGTAGAGAGCACAACACATACAAGCACTAGCAAGGTACAAAACCAAACACATGCAAGGGTGCAAGCAACTTTCAATGTATATGTGATATAAGCACAAGTTACCGCAAGGAGGAACAATGGATAAGAGATAGAACAATATAACCCAAATGACTTTGCTTGAAAGAATATAATTGATGAAGATCCCTTAATTCTTCATGATGTAGCCAAGTCTCCAATGCCCTCCAATCAACACATATTGATCAAGTTTTAGCTTGTTGGTCCCCAACCAAGTTGGGTCCTAAGAGGTTAGTCACAATAGGTTTGGCAACCCAAATGGTGCTTTTCTTGACACCACTTTGAGTACCAACATATTTGGCAAACACATTACCAACCTTATCCTTCTGAAGAGAATAAACTTTATCAATTATAATGGGGTTGAATAAGGTACCATTGGTGCATGAAGAAGCAAAGTGGCCCTTCTCACGGCATATGTAGCCACATTGGCTTCCTCCTTTCTTCTTAGTTGTAATCTCGACTTGAGGAGGGGTAGCTTGGTTCTTCTTGGGAAGAGACCGTTCTACAACTTGAGTTTGAACTTGAGGCCGCTTCCCTTGTTGCTTCTTACTAAGAGGTTTCTTCTTCGAAGGGCAAGATCTAACATGGTGCCCTTCAACTTTGCACTTGAAGCAAACAATTTTGGCCAAATCTTTAACTTGTTCTTGGCCCTTGTTCTTCTTGATAGACTTGGACTTGTTCTTGTTATTGGAGTTGAATCCAAGTCCACTCTTGTCATTGGGACGTCTTTGAACACTCAACACATTGTCAAGTGTGGACCTCCCAACATGACGCTTTTCCAAATCTTTCTTCAAAGAAGCGACTTGGGCCTTGAGCTCTTTTAATTCCTCTACATGGTTAGTATCAACACAAACACTAGAGGAAGTAGATGCTTCATTGTTAGAGCAACAAGGCATGAAAAGTAATTCATCACAAGATTTAGCAATAGTATGTGATGTAGAATTATAAGGACTAGCACATGGCAATAAAGCATTTAGAGTAGAAGTAGTGCCATTGTCCACATGAGGCTCACAAGATGTTACCTTTGTAGTGATAGCCTCATGAGATAACTTTAGCTTCGCATGGGATGCTAGAAGATCCTCATTAGAGTTAGAGAGCTTTTCATGAATTTCTTCCAATTTCCCATACTTGCTAGTTAGCGACTCAAGTTGAGCCCTTAGTTCAACATTCTCCTTCAAAATAGGTGCTTCACGAGAAGTGGAGTTAGTAGCACAAGCATCATTAACATTAGAAATAGAAGAAGACAACTTGGCAAGCTCATTATTCAACCTAGCATTTTTCTCAATAATATTAGCATGATCACATAAGGGAGTAGAGGAACTAGGCACATCATTTTTAGATAGTTGAGTTTGGAGTTGATCATGAGACTTGGTAAGGAGAGAGTGTTCACTTTCCAAAGCCTTATGAGCTTTGTCAAGTCTCTCTATATTCTCAATTAGTCTAGCACTAGTCGTCAACCCGTGCTCCTGCACGGGCTAGTTATTTGAGCAAACATCAGTAAATCATTTTTTGAAGAGACACCTAACAGCTTGCCACATATAGGATAATAACCTCCTTAAGAAAATTACCTGGTCATTTTACCTATGCATATATCGTGCATGTGTTCACTTCCCAGTAAGTATACTATATATATGAATAATTTTGGAGAAAAAAACATCACATATAGCGATTAATGTTTCTAAAATAAAAATATACAATGGTGGAAATGAATACTATTCAGATGTTATATGAAAAACAGAAAACAAAATTGTGCTGTGGTGTCCTTGAAATATGATGCATTATTAGTGTAAACCAGAAAGAGTCGTGTCATACGATCTAACAACTCAACAGACATGAGCAGAGTTTACTGACATGTTGGTACGTTGACAAATACATGGTTTATTCATCCATACCCATTCCACAATATCCGGATGGAACATTTTCTATCCAAGTAAATTGGCTTAATGGACTACTCGTTGTTGTTGATCAGAGTAGGACAACCCCCTAAATAATATGATCAGACCAAGGTACGCAATCCAAATGCTATTTCAAATTCTTAAGGAGAAAACGAATAAGACTAATTATTCACATCTCCAATATATTTATATTTTATCTGGGTCGAGAACTCTTACATGGATTGAAACATGGATGAGGCCTTTTTTTCTTGCGAATAGCATGGATGAAGCCTTGAAATTACAAAAAAGTTTATCCGCACAAAAGAACATAACTCAAGTGGATTATTCTACATAACTAAATCTAAGGAAGTTTATGTGTAGAAGAAAATAATTAGAACAGTTGTATTGCGGTGCATCCATAATATTGATACTATGAACTGCAGTATATTTAGTACCGCGATGATAAAAAAATCTCAGATCTAAACATGAAGGAAAAAAGCTAATAACACTCATGTATTTGTATCCAAGCTTAAATCATGAAATTATTCTCCATCAATTGATTATCTACAAAATATATAAAAAAGATTAGTTCGATATATACACTTTTCTTCCAGTGTTAGGAATATAAACAATACCTGACAGTTATCAGACACAGTTGTCGACGCAGTCGTCGAACCCCTGAAGCTTAGTTTCCGCCATGGCGTCTGGCTTCTGCCAGCTGCCAGCTGCTGAATCTACTACACACTACACAGTGCCTGCGTCGGCCTTCCAGAAGGGCCGCAAAGCCACCTCCCCTACTGTTTAGGGATGAGCAGACTACATGTTTTCTATGCAGAAATTCACTTTGCCACCCGGGTGCATATGCTCCTGTTATAGTTTTCAAAATAAGAAAAAATGAAAACACTTCGAAAAAATCTGAAAAAATTTGGGCACAAACATATGCAAGTTTTATCATCCGTGCGAAATTTCGGAAGAAAATGACACTTTATGTGCTCTATGCAAAAAAGACAAAATATGTGGCCGAAATAAGATTTAAAAGTACATTTTTAAAGCACAGATTTTGTCTTTTTTGCACGGACTGCAGAAAATGTTATTTTCTTCCGAAATTTTGCACGAATGTTGAACACTGGTATATCCTTATGCCCAATTTTTTTCAGATTTATTTGTAGTGTTGTCATATATTTTTTAATTTTGAAACATATATCAGGAGCAAATGCACCCGGGAGCCAAAACGGTTCTCTCCTTTCTATGCCCAATTCATGATCGACAGTTATCAGAAAGGTGGGTGGAAAAGTTCAAATGGCTTTACATGGATGGTTATAAACTCTAAAATTTAAATCATCAACGTGTTATGAAAAAGTGCTACTTAAGCTGCTCTGGACGTATTTCAAAATCTAGCATTAAAAGTTATGGAAAAAAATTAAACTTGATCGGTAAAATATAGGCTTAAATCGATAATCTTGAGTTCCTCTTTTGTGCTTGCTTGCGTAGCCCATACATGAACCTACACAATTACACGTGCTATAATATCCCTATCATATTTTCTTTGAGACTCAAGCAACTATTATAATTTGGATATTGCAAACAAACAGACGTAAGAGAAATTGGATGCTTAAGATACAAAGCACACCAAATATATTTTTTCTATAGAAATTGTTACGGGTGGAATAAAGATTATCAGAGATCATGGGAGTTTACCGAATAAATTATGTCAATCTTAATGACGATAGTAATATTTCTATACTGAGATTACCTATCTAAAAGATATATAGATTTAGCACATGGGGAGAACCTAAGCAGTAGTGCTACGTAAAAACGAATTGTTCGGTGCTGACTGCTGCAGACTATATGCTACTGTGGTAAAAGATAAACTTATGCGTGAGCATGCAGACATATGCAGCGGTGTGGAAAATCAATTACCGGCAGACGAAGCTAGGTAGAAAACTGACTTGCCTGCCAATTGAATCATCCAAGGTTATAGCATCAGTGGAGAAAACTGGTGACGTATCTTGATTAGAAAACTGAGAAGTAGAGAATCCATTGCGTACCTGAGATCAGCTCGGGTATTGTGCCATTGGCAGATCGATCTAGCACGTTTTTGGCCCTTCTGCCGCGCACGGAGGCGTGTAACCTTAGGACCTTCTCTAGATGTTGCATGGCGGCCGGATTACTCCCCGAGGCATAATCAGCAGAGATACAGGAAAAGACAGCCAGATTAGTTCCGCCTATCAGATCGGAAAGGGAAGAGTCCTGCGCTACGCCGTTAGCCCATCGTGCGGAAGGAAAAGTAGGACCAGGGTACATGGATCAAACGGCTCCAGATAGATCTTCGGTTAATTGGACGCACGAAATTGTCTAATCTCTAGGATTAACGTGGAGCTTTCTACGGTGCCTCCAATTAGTAAATATAAGATTGCCAACACCAAATTCAACTTTTTCCTTTTTAATCACTTTATATTTAGCAATATCATGATCTTTTTTTAATGATTTTAGCAAAAATAAAATCATTTGTTTCATCAAGAGATTCAAGTTTCTTCTCAAGAGACACTTGAAGCTCATGCTCTTGCTCAAGAGCATTTTCTAAGGATGCTTTTTCCATAGCATCCTCTCTTTCGATCCTTCCCTTTTCTTCAATGATTTCCTTGCACTTAATAGCATAAGTCAAAATTTCACACAAATAAGAGCAAGCTTTACTACCTTTAGGGAGAGCACTAAAAACCATCTCACTCTTCTCCTTTAAGGAGTCAATATCATTCTCTTTTAATACATAATAATCCTCATTCTCATCATCACAAGATGTAGAGGGTTCCAAAGGAGAAGATTCCTTTGAATCCCTAGCCATAAGGCAAAAGTGAGTAATGGAGGATGATGATGAAGAATTTCTTGAAGCACCATTGAGGTCCATGTCTTGTTCCAACAAATGTTGGGATTCCTCTACATTGTTAGCCACACAAGTACTAGAGGATATGGAAGCATTATTTTCATGGCAACAAGACATAGAAAGCATATCATCATGAGATTTAGTTAAGCAACTAATACATGATATGCAAGGACTATCAACACTAGCACGTAGGACATTTGAAGTGCTAGAGGAGTTTAAGTCCAAAGATAGAACATTGCAATGAGATAGAGATGAAGTATAGTCAATAGAATATTCACCATCAACAAAGCAATTTCTATCACCACTCACCATATCATTACCTTGTGACAAATCACATGTTGGTGGAGTGGAAGAAGTTGTGAACTCATCACGGCCGGAGGTGGAGGGAGAACAATCATCCTCAATAATGTTGGACACGTCATATTTATCTTGAAGTTTTGTCCAAAGCTCATGAGCGTTCCGAAAAGGCATGATTGAAACAAGAACTACATCGCTCAAAACACATATAAGACCATTAGATACTTTAGTATCGAGATGAGAGTTTTCCTCATCCTCTAAAGATAATTGTTGGGAATCCTTTGGAGGAGAAAAACCCACATCTACAATACTCTTGATAAAATTTGGACCCATGGCCCTAAAAAGATTAAGCATGCGAATTTTTCAAATATCATAATTTGTGCCATCGAATATGAAAGTGGGATCGTGCACTAATTCTCTAAACGACATCTTTTACTCTCTAGGTGGTAAAGCCCAAAAAGAGAGCCCAGACTCTGATACCAATTGAAAGGACAAGGATGTCGCCTAGAGTGGGGTGAATAGGCGATTTAAAACTTTTCCGGTTTAGGCTTGATAATTGCGGAATAAAACTAGATGTTTAAATTAACAAGCCAACAACCTAAATAAACTAGGTCACCTATGTAGACCAACAACTTATGCTAAGCAAGACAAGCAACAAGGTGATAACAATAAAGGATACTTCAAGCACGAAGGCTATCACAATGTAAAGTGCATAAGTAAAGAGCTCTGGTATAGAAATAACCGGGACACGCGGAGACGACGATGTATTCCCGAGTTCCTCCTTTTTAGGAGAGTACGTCTCGTTGGAGGGGTGTGAGTTTCAAACTCAAGACGCCACAAATGGCCTCACCCTATTCTCCGATGAACCTTGCCCAAAATCTCGGTTCACCTTCCACTATTGATTTCGTTTTGGGCGGAAATCGAGTCCCTTACAACAATCTTGAGGCACAACCCACAAAAGGATTGGGAGCTCCCAAGTGACCACACAAATGGCCTCAACCGCCACAAAAGGTGTCTAGGGTCCAAAGACCCAAGAGTAACAAGCTCACGAACTTTCACTTCCACGAATCCTCGTGGAGAGCACAAACCGATGCACAAAAGTAATGGCAAGAACACAAGAAGTGCTCAAGTCCTTCACTCTCAAATCCCACCAAAAGCAACTAATGCTTGTGGGAGGAGAAGAGATGAAGAACAAAGAAGAACTCAATAAATGGAACTCCAAGATCTAGATCTACTAGGTTCCCCTTACTTAGAGGCGGGATGGATTGATGGAATTGTAGATCTAGATCTCCTCTCTCAAATCTCTCAAAGATATGCAAGAATCATGGGAGGAATTGGAAGAGGGGCAAGCTTTCCAAGGTCAACAATGGTGGGAGAGAGAGAGAAAAACGTGCTACACCAAGGAAGAAGAAGGGGATGGGTATTTATAGCCCCTCCCAAAATCTAGCCGTTAGAAACAGGGGAAGCCAGATATTCTGGTTCAAGTGGAGCCCGGATATTCTGGTCAGGCCGAATTTCCGGCCCTGGAGGAAATATCCGGCTCAAATATCCGGCCGAGTCCAGAGGCTCGCACAAAGCAACGCAAAATCGAGTTTCGCCAATTTTCCTGGGGGCCGGATATTCTGGTCTGAATTTGACCCGGAATATCCGGTCTGTAGAAAACTGACAGAAATAGCATTACGAAAACTGCAATATCTTTTTCATCCGGACTCCGATTTCGATGATCTTGGGCTCGTTGGAATCGAAACGAAGAGCTCTTCAAGATTATGCAGGGAAACATCATAGTCCATCATGTGAGGAGGAAGTCACAAGGAGAGAGTATGACCTCTCTAGAAAAGACAAACCGATAAACCTCCAACATAAAAAACGACACAAGATATGCATATAAAATCCGTTTTTGATGAACTAGAGCTTGGTATGGAGATGAACACAAGCTCTAAATCCTCACATGGATAAAAGCTAAATAAGAACCAAGAAAGATGATATGCCAAGTATGTAAAGGTTTGACCTCTCCACAAATATGCGATCAAGTTACTCACTTGAGAGCCCCTCTTGATAGTACGCCGTCTATCCTATAACCCGATCTCCCACTAACACCATGAGACCGGTAAAATAGAAACCTATCAAGATCGTACATTTGCCTTGCGCATTCCACTTGAGCTAGATGATGTTGATCTTGACTCCCTCAAGTTGGAACACCTTTCTTGATTGTGCTTGCTAGCACATGCTTGATGAAGACTTCTCCAAATACTCCCCCATACACCATTATGGAGAGCATTGCTAAGCTCCGTCTTCATGTATCCACTTACATTTATCTTCTTCTCTTGATATAGATGATGACTTGGAGATAAACATGAATGTTCACTCAATTTTCTTTTCCAAGCCATGCTTGCAATAAGCTCAAATCTAGATGACCATTCTTCATATAAACCCTTGGATAGAATCTTGGTCATCATATAATCTTCTAGAGTCCAACGCATGAACTCCAATCTTCTTCATGGACAAGATCTATAAAGATATCTCAATGCAACATTAGTCCATAGAGATTGTCATTAATTACCAAAACCACACATGATGGCACATGCACTTTCAACTACAACACGCAGTGGTGTGCTGGGTCACCGCAAATACTGCATCACATGGCTGTGCTAAACCCAATTCCTGGCAATCTCCATGGACTCTGCTTGTGGAAGCTCAAGGGAATCATACTGATCCAGGTCAGTTCAAAAGTGTTGCAGCTGGTTCACATACATCATCACACTTCTGTAACCTTGACGAACATCATGGATCTTGTCTTTGACTTGGGACATGAGCATCAGGTTTCCCTTACCAGAGTACCTCTTGGACAACATGGTCCACACATCAGAAGCACATGGCAATATTAGGGACTCATTAACACTCCATTTCTTCCATTCTGAGCTCCCCTTGTCATCCGGTTTTCAACAGTCCCAAGAACATATCCCACACACCCTTTGTCTTCAAGATCAACACGGCCCACCTCGACCAGCTCAAGCAGCTTCTCACGCCATTCAACTTGACATCATTGGGCATGAGCTCAAACTTTAGAACATGATCCGCTTGGGACACAACAAGTCCGCCACCTGCATTAGATCACTCGGCAGCTTTCATAGTCATGAGCTGCACAAGTTTCTCCAACACACATGTAATGTCATTCCCCATGACAGCCACCACCTCTTTATCCTCTCTCCTAGCCCGAGAACACACGGGATCTCACAACACATGCAGCGCAAAGAACTCCAGCGCATTGTTCTATGTACAGTAGATCAGCTCCAGCAACGCCCCGTGTTGCCTACCTTCTATGCGCGTGGACATGCCAATGTGGCCGCGCTCACACCTTCCTGCAGACGCTGGCTGTTCTTCGGCACGAGAAGCAACTGCTCCTGCTGCCCCCTCTATATCGCACAGCCCCGCCATAGCGTCGTTGTTCACGAAGCACCTCCGACTACACTGAACCCCTTTCTCACCCAGAGTTCCTTCTCCCGCCGCTGATTCACCATCGGCAGCCTCCATGACCCAACATCATCGGCTCTGATACCATGTAGTTTTGAGAGAGGCTTACCTGGAGTGTGGCGGCTCACTTCTGCCTTGCTTCCAGCTGCCCCTAAACTAGGCCAGGTCAGCACTCACATCAATGGGCCTCCTGGGCCAATAGTATATGGGCCACTACCACTATACAACTCCATCCAAAAGCTTAAGTTGAAGTTTATCAACGGTTCTCAAAGTTTACTTATTAGTGACTTTTTTTTTGCGAGATACTTGTTAGTAACTTCATTCTATATTCTCAATTTTTTTCTATACAACACTTAAATACTGATATGGCCTGCTTATAGTAACAGCCGAGGTGGATTGTTTGGCGATGCTTAAAGATCAGCTAGTCCATCGTGATTCCAAAGCCCGGTTGTTGGAACCATCTCTTCCCCCTGATTCCGTCCATGCCTCACTAAGTACAAGCTCACTGATGCAGGTTAGGAGGCACTTAGGCATAGGATCTAGCTCCTCGTGTGACGTGTCACCCACCAGACAGTTTTTTTTCTTCCTAGACACGCCCGCCGTTCGCTTGCGCCCATGTAAGCCATGGAACAGCCGTCCTGGCTTAGTTTGCATTGGACTGGACTGGACATAATCGACCTATATATAAGACCGAGAGCGTCACTTTGCTTCACCCGTCAGGCACCACCGCTAGCGATCTGATCGTGGGCGATCGCGGGTTCGCCCGTCGAGCTAGGGAGATGTCTTACAACATGTCGATTGGGTACCTGCCGTCGGGCGCGGCGGTGCCGGACTGGCTGAACAAGGGCGACAACGCGTGGCAGATGATCTCTGCGACGCTGGTGGGCATGCAGAGCGTGCCAGGCCTTGTGATCCTCTACGGCAGCATCGTGAAGAAGAAGTGGGCTGTGAACTCCGCGTTCATGGCGCTCTACGCCTTCGCCGCCGTGTGGCTGTGCTGGGTCACCTGGGCGTACAACATGTCCTTCGGCCACAAGCTGCTCCCTTTCTGGGGCAAGGCCAGGCCGGCGCTGGGGCAGAGCTTCCTCATCGCGCAGGCCGTGTTGCCACAGACGACGCATTTCCTCAAGGACGGCCTCACCGTGGAGACGGGCTGGATCAACCCGGCGTACCCCATGGCGTCCATGGTCTACTTCCAGTGCGTCTTCGCCGCCATCACGCTCATCCTCCTCGCCGGCTCGCTGCTCGGTCGCATGAACATCAATGCCTGGATGCTCTTCGTCCCGCTCTGGCTCACCTTCTCCTACACCGTCGGCGCCTTCTCGCTCTGGGGCGGAGGCTTCCTCTTCCACTGGGGCGTCATGGACTACTCCGGCGGCTACGTCATCCACCTCTCCTCCGGGATCGCTGGGTTCACCGCCGCCTACTGGGTCGGGCCAAGGTCCACCAAGGACAGGGAGAGGTTCCCGCCCAACAACGTGTTGCTCATGCTCACCGGCGCCGGGCTACTGTGGATGGGGTGGGCCGGGTTCAACGGCGGTGACCCCTACTCCGCCAACATCGACTCGTCGCTCGCCGTGCTCAACACCAACATCTGTGCCGCGACCAGCCTCCTGGTCTGGACCTGCCTCGACGTCATCTTCTTCAAGAAACCCTCCGTGATCGGCGCCGTGCAGGGAATGATCACGGGCCTCGTCTGCATCACGCCCGGCGCCGGCCTGGTGCAGGGGTGGGCGGCGATCGTGATGGGCATCCTGTCCGGCAGCATCCCGTGGTTCACCATGATGGTCGTGCACAAGCGCTCCAAGATACTGCAGCACGTGGACGACACGTTGGGCGGCGCCACCACGGGGCTCTTCGCGGAGCCGGTGCTGTGCAGTGTGCAGCCTGTTCGTGCCGGTGTCCGACTCCCGCGGCGCCTTCTACGCCGGGAGCGGCGGCATGCAGCTCCTGAAGCAGGTGGTGGGCGCGCTCTTCATCACCGGCTGGAACGTGGTGGCGACCACCGCCATCTGCCTCGTCGTCGGATTCATCGTGCCGCTGCGGATGCCCGAGGAGGAGCTCGCCATCGGGGACGACGCCGTGCACGGGGAGGAGGCCTACGCGCTCTGGGGCGACGGCGAGAAGTACGACTCCAGCAAGCACGGATGGTACTCCGACAACGAAGGCACACGCCATAACACGGCGCCCAGCGGCGTCACGCAGAACGTCTAGTGAATAGTGAAGATCGAGCGCCGGCCAGTCTGATTGGAGTTAGCTCGCCGTCAACGCGCATGTCTGCCTCATGCGTCGTCTGATGTGGAATAAGTTATTCATTTTGGTAGGTTAGCTTGTTACTGTCACTCTGCTGAGAATCATCCTATCTTTATTCTTTGGTGTCTCTGAATGAGAATCTTCCGAGTTTGTTTTCTCTCCTGTCTCAAGATCCAGTACATAGACACCTAACTTGAAAATAAAAAAGTAACTTAAACGTCGATTACACGACCTAACTACACATTTTTGCTAATCCTAGTCACCGGAAATTTCTTATGTCTAAGACGATTTTCTAAAAGGTGCTAGTTTAGTTTAATGGAAGCTACAACTTACACGTGTTTTAGAAAAGTTTGACTTGATGATGTACATTTCACTAGACAGAAGTTGCATTTTATTTTAGAAAAGTTTGACTTGATGATGTACATTTCAACTTACACGTATTTTATTTTAGATATTCTTACAATTTTTAGAATCGAGTTGGACATAAATTTATCTTTGGATATAGATAGAAACGAATCCTAAGCGAAAAAGGCAGTCACCTAAGCTATAGGCAGTACTTATGTCTAAAGGCAGCAAGTCAGAATTACGACATACTACATGCCAACAAAAAATACAAAATAATCATGGCCTCCTTCAGGGCTAGGATTAAAATATTCAAAAGACAAACTTTGGAGTTCCAAAAAAAGTTGAGTAAAATTTTATATTGGAGATAATTGTAGTTTCCAACCCTCAAGTTATTGCGCTGTGTATCGCCCCTTAACTTATTTTTGGTGTAAACACCTTGAACTTACATAGGATTAAATCACGCTCTCACTCAACACATTTCTAACATAGGATTAAGCCACGCTCTCACAAGGCCACTGAACCTATTCCAAAAAAACATCTATCATGTTAATCTTGTTAGTATATATTGACCTCCTGTGGTCGTCAAAAAAGAGATACCCATATCTCTTCTATTAATGATTCTTACATTGGCTCCTTTTTTTGTTGCACATATATAGAAATATTTGTGAATGGAATTTTACTAGATGTATATGTAGGACTTTTCCCCAAATTTGCTCAAACTTTAGGATATGAATTTCCATTTGTAAAATCCGGAATCCCGCCTTGAATCCAAAACACCTTCGAACAGAACTAATCTACCAACATATGTTAAATATAAAACGCTCGTGTGATCTCTTATCTTAGAAATATATAATGCCTGGAATCCCTGTGAAAACGAGGTGTACGGTAGCAAGTTGTTGGCATATCACCTACGAGTAAGTAGCACAAATGGCACGAGACTGCCGGAGTTGACAAAACGCCGAACGACCTCTCATCCGCTCCAGCTTCCATATGACGATTCTAGTGTCGCCCACATGCGTGCATGCTTATAAAATAGAAGAGGACGCTATCTACTGTATATTGCAAGGCCGGCAGAAATAGACCGTTGCCATTGGCAGCAGTAGCGACTTGCGTTTCCCTTTCACCCACTGTCTGTACAGTTCGAGTTAAATACTGCATCAGATGCTTTAGTTAAATACTGCATCATCCCATGCTATGCTCCACTGAGAATAACTGATCAAAGAACTGCAATATGTGCTACAAGGAAATTACTAGCGACAAATGATCCGTGTTCTCTTCATCGGAATGAGCAAGAAACGCTAGCTGGAACATAAGAATCTGCAAGGGAATCCAGAAATAAGTAGAGTCAGCACGACAGCTAGAAGGTTGGATACAAAACTCACCAAAAAAGAACAAAAAATATGTGGGAAACATGCAAAGATCACAGCATCGAGTGAGGTGTTTCCCTAACAAGGTTTCTCATAGTGATGGACGATGTCGTGACAAGATAGCTGTGTGGTAAAATCTTAGTACATATAATAATAATTTGGACCTACCCTGAGAACTTGGTAAATGCTGACAGTTAAATTTAGACCATATTTATGTTCAATCCAAATCATATTCCCATACCACATAAACTTAACTACCTCCGTTTCTGGCACGAGACAGTCCTAGCCTATATGAATCTGTAAAATCACTAGGAACAGAGGACACGACCTGTATGGTTACATCATCAGGGTTGCTGGATTATGGGCCGTTACGTGACGGCTAGGAATGTACTACCAGCTGAATCACCGGCGCCTCTACGCGTATCAACTTCGCCTCCCCATCCCACCTTCTCATGCTTAGCTAAACAGTGAGTGTACTTCCTAATGACCATACAAAAATGAAACATCATGCACTTGAAGCGAACAGGAATTCGAATTATGTATGCATGACACCAGTAGTTCGGACAATATAAAGAGACCCAGCTTACTTTTCCATGGAGGAATGTAAAATATAATGTGAGGTCCCACCATGTCATGCCAAATTTCAGAAGATGTAGCAAAAGGTTACCTGATAAAAGATAACCAACAAATTTGTGGTTTAGAAATGCAACATTCTTCCATTAATAGTGCAACAGTGATGTTTTGTGAGTTTATGTTCGGGTCATAGACAAAAATAGTTTGTTGCGACAACCAACAAAGTAGTGTATAATAAAATCATGGCAACTGTGCATTTAGTCCGACGAAAATATTGAAGTTAAAAATAATCACAGATAAATATCTAACAAATTAAAATAAGCATGATCACAAAAATTGGCAGTAAAAATGAAATAGTAGCTAAGTAATCCTTTTATCCTCAAGTACAATAAAACATGAAACCACCATCTATTGCTATTTAGAACATATATAACAGGCAACAAAAAAACACATGTTACACTTGCATAAATAATCCTGCCAGCCTTTCAGAAGCCTCCGAACTGACATCAGATAAGAGATAAGTATTCTGTCAGAGTAATTGCTTGAGTGTATTTGAGATAATACAAGTATAAAACTAAAATAGCAAGGGCATGTTGCATTCCGAACCTACAAGTTGTGTCTATGAATTACATGACCAAGTAATCCCTTTTTTTTCTGTACAAGACAATGACAGCAATAAACACAAGATGCGCTTTACTCAGATATCTTACTATATTTAAATCCTCAAAATACAAAACACTGCAACATAGATAGAAAAATAAGCATAAGAAGTTTTAGAAACCCACAGAGAGCCAATCTCAGGAATTAGGAAACCATACAGTAGGGGTTGACTGAGGTCTCCTGTACATTCAGTATCCTTAATGTGTGATACATCCATTCACATAGTTTTAATGAATTTCACATGGGAAGATGTGAACTTTTTGCTAATTAGTGGGCTGGTAAAACTTGAAATCTTTTATTCTACCAAAGCACGAGTGCATTCAGCACTCACCTTGACCTTAGGGTTCTGTGCCATATAATCAACGAAAAAAATAGCGCGCTACAAAATATAGCGTGACCCTTCTCAAAATGCTACAGACGCTATAGCATGATATAGCGTGCTATTTTTGAAACAGCGTTTGGCAAAAAAAATGCAATATATAGCCTGAATATTAAGGATTTCTTGAACACAAATACAAATGTATGTCCAAAAGCAAATAAGTGTCCATAATCAAATAAGCAATACATCCTGGGTCCTTCGATTTCACAACAAGAGCTGCTCCTTGCGCCGTTGATGCTGTGCTTGATGCGCCAACTCCTATAATCAGACAACAAGACAACAACAAACATCGATATTCAGTTCTAATATTCAGTTCTAATTTAGATAGCAACAATCCTTCAAATAGAACTACTAGTTCCTGCTATTGTCAAACATTACTCACTGGTTCATATGGTTTCAACGGAAGGAATCACTTTCGCACCTAGCTACTAGCTACGGAAGGAATCAACAACAGAAGGTCTAACAAAAACTTGCACCTAGCTAAATACGATTGCACCTAGCTACTAGCTACGGAAGGAATCAAGGAACAGACTAGCTAGCTTACCCGGTGGTGGCTGACTTGCCGACGGCGTGAAGGACATAGTGCAAGTCGAGGAAGCTGCCGCCGATGCTCGAGCTCGATCCGTCGGTGGAGGAACTCGAGCTGGAGAAGGACCTTGATCCGCCGGTAGAGGAAGAGCACCCGCCAGACGCCGCCGCCACTGCAGCTCTACCAGAAGCTGCCGCCGCCGCCGTCGCTCACAAAGAGCAGAGGAGGATTTCGTTAGGTTTTCTGGACTGAACGAGTAGAGGAGTACGTGTGGGGGCTGGATTTTTGTTTGGGCCAATGGGCTCTCGTGCATTTTCCACATTTTTTTGTAGCGCCGCTACACGCTACAAAATATAGCGCGGTTTAGCGCGTATATAGCGCGATTAGCGCCGTAGCGAGTATTTTGGGCTAAATATAGCGTAGCCTCTTCAAATACGCTATAGCGCGCTATAAACGTCGATATAGCGCGCTATTTTTTTCGTTGCATATAATACCTTAGCAGTTGCTGTACAGACTTCTTTTTACAGATCACAACAGTTCTATCAGGAAGTGGGAGAAGTCCTGATATCTGCCAGCAGAGAAACTGATAGGCTTCACTGCATAAGGCCAACACCATCCTGATCATTGGAAAGGAGCCATCTAGGTTAAAACAAACATGGAACTTGGCCAAATTGGTAAGAAAATAAGACTCAGGAGCTTTACATCATTAATATTAAATTTCTCTTTTGTGTTCAGGGAAAGGTGCGCCCACTCAGAAGTATGTAGAGAAAGCACCTCGTTATCCTCCTCGGAAGAGAACCCTGCTTCTTGTGCTGTAAAAGACAATCCAATAAGTTTGCAGTAAAAAAATACAATTACAAATGACAAACAAGACTATAGAGGAAGAAACCCCTCAGCTTGTCCTTAAAGAGGTGGTAAGGCTCGGACCCAGCTGGCTAGGGGTCAACCTGGCTACACTAGCCAGTTTACTCAAGGAGACTCTAAAAATTGGAACTATAGAAGTGCATTTGCTAACCTAAATCTTGCAACTTTATCCTGTGTGTAACAAGTGTCTGTAACAAAACAAATTCAAAAATATTTTAGAACATTATGCATAATCAACTTGCAATATATAGATATGTGCACAGCAACGTTGCAGAATATATATAATCAGATTAAACTAACTATTGAGTGAGAAAAGGATGGAATGTACCTGCCATGCTGATGGCATGTATTCGCGACATGAACCATTTCTTTCTTCCTCCCGTTTCGAATATCTCGAAGCTGTTGAATCCTCTAGCATGTATTTTGAAGAACCCCTAAACACCATTAAAAGGAAAATATATTTAGGTTTCCATACCTTTTGACCGAAAATCAAGTTTCCAACTTCATCCTGTAATACTAGTTTAAATGATCAGACAACCATAGCAATGCAGAGGAACTTTTTTTGCAGCGAGTGACATGTTGATTTTAAACAAACCAAATGCATAGTCCCTAGAAAAGCAAAACATTGAACAAAGCAGAGCAGTACATGAAATAAACTGTACTGATTGAAACAGTGCTAGCAACATAAAAGGAGATTTTTTAGTATGTCTTTGTAGAAATGCACGCACCCAAACAGAACTGTGTCAGTGCTTTATGAACGGAATAAATTATATATTGGGAATGATTACATATCTCAAAATTATATGAAAAATGTTAAGCATTAGATCAATCTTCGCAGATCTCAGCTTCCGATTATTTTGTCCCAGTTCATAGTCTATACAAAATTGCCCAGGATTCTTCAAATCCAAGAGATTTTTGGCGCTACAGATGTACATCACACTTATTGTACAATAGGTTACATTCGAAATTGAGATTTTACATGCAGATTTCCCCTATGTATATGTAATAACTTCATACAAATACTCTTTGGCGGTCAAAACTTGCGGTGAGCTACAACAGTTAGTCCAGCTTAGGTGTGAACTCCTGCAAGTGCGCAACGTACTACCGTATTCGTATTGGCGCTATATGCAACATTTTTTCTGTGTGGGGGGGGGTGTGATTCGCTTACCATGAGGAGCAGCTGGGACTTGCCGGAGTTGGACGGGCCGGCTATCTCGACAACATTGCCCGGGCGGAGCGGCGCGCGGTGGAGCGGCGGCGGGAGGAGGATGGGGGGCCGCGTGGAGAGGGAGCGGGAGAGGAAGGCCGCCGCCGTCTCGTCAACGGCGAGCCATTCCCGGGGCCCCCTCCTGCATCTCCGGCCATGGCTAGGGTTCTGGAGCTCTCGTCCTCTCCTCTTTTCGCCAGAATTTTCGATGCTTTTTGGGTGCTCGGCTCGATCGATTTTGGCAGCGCCCGTAGCTCCGTGGCTTTCGTGTTTGCGCGCGCTAGGCGATGATGGAAAGTGAGAAAATGACAAAAAAACCACCACAATTGAACACGAGACGACGCGAAACCACCACCTTTGGTCTTTTTGACACACTAGTTGGCATGTACGTGCAACGCACGTCTTCTCGATTAAAGGGAAAATTTATAAGTAGGAAAGACCATACCAGAGACAACATGGATTATTTCTTTTACACTTTTGAATCGGTTCTAAATTTTGTATTGCACGCCATTTATCATAGTCAGAAAGTCACTTGCCCCTGCTCTTTAACCCACTCCGTAAAGGTCCTTCCTACCGCAATGTCATGAGTAAAGGAAATTGGACAGATCATTGCGGGAGCAGTCAGGATGCAGATGTGTGACGCCGTTCAATCAACCGCTCCAACATCAAAACGTTGTTGAGGCCTTGGAAACGAATTCTCATAAAAAGAAAAACTATACTCGTTTGTGGGAGGACCAAAGCCAGCCATATAACCATATATGAACACATGGGCTCGACCCCATAAACCAGCTCGCTATGAGAGCCATTGTACATTGGAGGTTCTGTTTTAAACTTTTAATTTGCCTTGTCTGTCAAAATGCTTTGTCATGATGGATAATTGTATTGCTGCCCCTGTGTTGCTACGGGTTGATCGAAAAATTGACGTGTATTCTCCTCCGATGTGGTTGCGGCCAGATCCGAGTAGCACTACTTTAGGATCTTCCAAAAAAAAAAGTCTATCACAAAAATATAAAGAACACATATTAATATGGATATCCTCTCTCTTACTATTCTGCTTATCCAACAATATTTCAACACATGCCATAACACATTAATTACGGTGACTATCTCTATATGTTGGTAATTCCTTATAAAATAGAAACAACATGTCACTTTATTTTTATTTTGAGGCGAAAGAGAGCACCATATCACATTTGTAACATAGCTACCGTCATCACATATTCACATATGGCAAAATAAAGTCTGGGGCAGCCGAGTTGCTCTCCCTCTCTGTATTTTTTTGTTTTGAAAAAGCTCTCTACATCTCTCTATTTTTTTTTAGTGTAAGGCACTCATGCATTCATAAGATTGGGAGGTAGAGAGTCTTTTACAATCAGGTTTTGAATAACCGGTGGCAAGGGAGGTACCCAGGTGTGGCTCTCCCCTGAGACCCTGACAGCAGCTTAAGTGAGCAAGTTCGTGAGCTGTAACATTGAGAGCCCTACCAATTTTGCTGATTTTACGACTTGGCATCTATGACATGGCCTGTTTATCTTCATATATACTCCAGCATCTGCAGCTTGCCTGTTTGGCTTTAGACACCGCTTTCAGACAGTTAGAGACAATAACAGAGGGGTTCAGTTCAGGTCATATGCCTTGGCTCTCCAGTCCTTTGAGGATAGCTTTAGCCTCAGCTTCTTCGGTGTCGCTACAGGTGGAAGTGGTCATGCTGGCCGCTAAGAGCAGCGAACACAAGTGATCCGTGACCGCAACGCCGGCAGTAGTTTTGCCGTCCTCGGCAGCGAAAGCGGCGTTAACACTGACTTTCACAGATCCGGTTCGCTGTGAGTGGGTGGATGCGTGCGTGCTACTCGACTTGGAGAGCTCGATGTGCAAACCCGGCCAGCGGACTCTCGATCTCTCCCTGATTCAACCCCATACCTCCGGCCCGGCGGACTTCCCATCGCCTCTACAGCAAGCGAGGCCGCACGTCCCTTCCTCTCGGCTGCGCCAGCACTGCCGATCTCACTACCACGGCTCCCCCAATCGATCTGCCACTGTCCCCGGTGGACCTGAGGCCTCATCTGAAGCAAAGAAGAAGAATAGGAGATGCACTGGTACCGTCAGCAATTTCAGGTCAAGTATTCTCAGAACATCGAACGGGAGAGACCGTATGCTTCATGCTCTTCTCCGTGCAGTTCAACCGCCACCCAAACTGATTAGAATACATAACTGAATCTCTAAAAACTGCACCACACCCTGCAATATTTCCGGTACAAAATCCTCAGGACCTTAGCCATACATGTGCATACACAAGACACACAAGCATTCACAGCTGAATACCCATGGCGATTGGATCTGGAGACCGAGGACCATGACAATAAGTGAGGGTGTGAGCAGGGTGAGAAGGTGAAACAGGATGAAGCAAAGAAAATAAAGAAACTCACCAGAAAATTGACCCATCAATCTAGTGTCGTGCACGGCCGGTGGCGGCGCCATGACCTCTCCGGGGTCGCTTCCTTCGCTGAGACATGGAGCACTGCTGCTGGTTGCTCGACGGCCACCGTCGTCCACTCCCCTGCCTCCTATTCGCCCAAGCCAACCACCCCCGCCGTCAGGTCGCCGGCCGTCCAAGCCCGCCGTCGAGCCGAGCGCCCGCGGCCTCCGCCGTCCAGTGGTCCTCCTCGGCCTCGCAGGCCAGGCCGCCCGTCGTCCAGGGCTGCCCGAGCCAAGGTCGAGGCCCCCGCCCGTGCTGTCCGGCCGGCCACCGGCGCGCGTGCTCGCCACTCGCAGCCTCCGGGACGCCGCTGTGGTGCGCCACGAGAGGGCTCTGAAGGTGTAGAAGTGTTTTTTTTTAGTTGTGGCAATCCGTGTAATTTAGAGGAAACGAAAAGATGGGTTGAGTACGATGGCATTAGCAGTATTATGTGATTTGGTGGGAGGGTAAAACGGGCAAAAGTGGATTTGTGTTGAGTTGTCAAACATTGGAGCGATCTGAACCGTTGGCCAAATATTGAAGGGCTCAGATTCAATGTATCAACACAAGTTTGCTCTTTTAATAGTAGTATAGATAAACAGAGGCTATGTTGTGACACAAAGCACTAATTTATCTGTTTAACTCTGCTAACACGTTTTCTGGCAAGTGGGTCCCTCGTCAGATCCGACGTGGCACGTATTTGATGGAATAACAGATTTTCTGACTAGGCTGGCCCACTGTCAGTCCTACGTGGCTGGATAATAAAAAAAAACAAGTCAATGTGCCGAGGTGCCAGGAACGAGCACAGCTCCCCGTTGACCCCCACCCGCGCGGCCGCGCCGCCGCCGGGTCGCCCCACCCCCGTGATCTCCTCCACCCCGTCGAAGTCCCTCCCTCGCCCTCCATCCCACGCTGCCGCCCTCCGCCGCCTCTCCACACGCGGAGCCCCCCCCCCCGGCGCGCCCCTCCGTCGGCAGCTCTCGGCGCTAGTGCCACCGCCGGTGCCGTCCCCTGCCCCGCACTCCACCGCTCGCCGAAGCCTCGACTCCGTGACCGGCTGGGCGCCGCGCTGGATCGAGTTCTGGACGGACGCCGCCGCCGCAGGCGACCGCTTCCTCGAGGTCCGCATGGAGACCACCCCCAGCGGCAGCACGGCGGCGTCGCGCGCCCCTTCCTGGCTGCAGGCGCCAGCCGCGCTCCGCGGAGGGAGCCGTGGGCGGGGAGGAAGGGGAGGTGGAGCGGCCCGCAACAGAGGAGGGCCAGGACGCGGTCGGGCGGGAGCGTCTCCACCACCCGACACGGCCGCACCGCCATTTTTCCTCAAATCCTCAGCTCGGGGCAGGGGGCGGCTCGCCGTCTCGTGCAGAGGAGGGGAGGGCGACTGTTGCTCGGGGTGAGGGGCGGCCCGACGGCGGCGCGCGTGGCCAGCCTAGATGGCACGCGCCCCTCGCATCCGCCGCCGCCGTGGGCGACGAGGGCGCTCTTCAGGGCGGAGGAGCACGTCGCCCTGCCAGCGCACGGCGTCCTCGATCCGAGCGTCGCCGCTTCGCTCTCCGGCGGACCGGCGGTGACGGGGACAGATACGGAGGCCGACACCCGGCCAGCCCTCGCGCCGGAGTTGCTCGTCGTCCGGTTCATGTACCCGGGCAGTGACGCGGGCGCGCCCTCGCTAGTGGCGCGTTCCCTGTTCTTGGCGGCCGGCGGCCCGAGGTGGCGGTGGCGGGTGAGAAGGAGCGAGCGGCCGGAGCTTTGTGTGCGTGGACTTTTTTGTGTGTGGTTCCAGGACGAAGAGAGGAAGAGAGCATGACAGGTGGGCCCCAGGTCAATTTTAACACTCCATTTTTTTGCTCCGTCAAATTTCGCCACGTAGACCCGACATGTGGGGCCAAACCGTCAGAAAACGAGTTAGCAGCCTTAAACAAGCAAATTAGTGCTTTGTGTCACAACATAGCCTCAATAGAGGTATTTATGTGTCAAAAAGCCAAAGGTGGTGGTTCATCGTCGCGTTGTGTTCAATTGTGGTGGTTTTTTGTCATTTTCACACTGAAAGTGGAGTGTGGTGTTCAAGAAGCGTTCAATGGTATAGCGTCACTCACAAGATCTCCAAACACTGTGAATCCTGTTTGGTTGATCGCATGCTTTGGAGACACTATTTTTTCAAGGACACCTTGGGGGTGTATTATACTCCCTCCGTCCCGAATTATATGTTTACATACATCCATATTTAGACAAATACGCGTCAACTAATTCGGAACGGAGGGGGTATTTTATAGAAGAAGGTTAAAATGGTCGGTACAACTGAAAGGACAAGGATGTCGCCTAGAGGGGGGTGAATAGGCGATTAAAACTTTTCCGGTTTAGGCTTGATAATTACGGAATAAAACTATGTGTTTAAATTAACAAGCCAACAACCTAAATAAACTAGGTTCACCTATGTGCACCAACAACTTATGTTAAGCAAAACAAGCAACAAGGTGATAGCAATAGAGAATACTTCAAGCACGAAGGCTATCACAATGTAAAGTGCATAAGTAAAAAGCTCGGGTATAGAAATAACCGAGGCACGCGGAGACGAGGATGTATTCCCGAGTTCCTCCTTGTTAAGGGAGTACGTCTCGTTGGAGAGGTGTGAACCAACACAATGGTTCAACAACCACAAAGGTTTCACCTTCTTCTCCGATGAACCGCACCACAAAGGTTTGGTTCACCTTCCACTATCGGAATCCTTCGAGGCGGAAATCCGGAGCCTTTCAACAACGATCCGGGGCACAACCCACAACGGGATTGGGGGCTCCCGAACAGCTACAAGTGACCACACAAGGGTCCAACCACCACACGGGCGTCTAGGGTCCAAGGACCCAAGAGTAACAAGTTCACAAGCTTTCAACTTCCACGAATTTTCGTGGAGAGCACACCGATGCACCAAATGCAAAAGGCAAGAGCACAAGTGCTCAAATCCTTCACTCTCAAATTCCAACAAAGCAACAAATGCTTATGGGGAATAAGAGAGGAAGAACAAAGAGGAGATGCACCAAGAACTCCAAGATCAAGATCTACTAGGTTCCCCTCACTTAGAGGAGAGATCGATCGGTGAAAACGTAGATCAAGATCACCTCTCACTTTCCCTCAAATATAAGCAAGAATCACCGGAGGGATTGAGAGGAAAGGCAAGCTTTTCAAAGAGCAACAATGGAGGAGAGAGAGAGGAGAAAAACTTGCTCAAGTGTTGTCTCAAACGTTGGGGAAGAAAACTGCATTTTATAGTTCGCTGGAAAAAATAACCGTTGGAAAAACGAGCTGGCCCGGCCTGCCAGCCGGGGCCGGCCAAGCCAGCAGCAGCGAACCGAGCGCAGCGAGCGAAGCAGCGCAGAAGCGAACGAGGGGGGCAGCGGGCGGCATCGATCGACCGAGAAAGGAACGTCCTGGTAGCACGGGCGCGAGGCGCGGGAGCAAGCTGGGCCCAGCTCGCGCGAGCGAACAGCGGACGAGGCAGAGCGAGCGTGGCCTGCCTTGGCCTGGGCAGCGGGAGATGGGCCGGCCTGGCTGCCGGCCAGGGCCGGGCTGGCGGCCGGCCAGGCAACCGAGGCCGCCGGTCTGGCAACCGGCCTGGATCGGGCTGGCGGCCGGCCTTGCACCCGAGGCCGCCGGCTTGGCAGCCGGCCTGGGCCGGGCAAGGGGCTGGCTGAGCAGAAAAAACATTCTGAAAATCATAATTAAATCTAGAAAAATCCAAATGCGATGAGACCAACTTTGTTGGAAATATTAAGGGTCACAAATATAGAGGGGATACCACACATGGGAAGGTGTGGACCCTATTTCGAGGAGGACCGGTAATATTTCCAACACCGAGAACGCAACAAGTTTTCCATCCGGACTCCGATTTCGATGATCTTTGGTTTGTTGGAATCGCAATGAGGAGCATTACAAGATCATGCATAGAAACATCATAGTCCATCATGTGAGGAGAAAATCAAATGTAGAGAGGTAAAAACTCTCTATAAAAAGATGAACCAGCAAAACCTCCAAAACCGAAAACGCAACAAGTTGTCAATACAAAATCCGTTTTCGGTGAATTAGATCTTGGTATGGAGAAGAACACCAGCTCTAAATTCTCACATGGATAAAAAGCAAATAAGAACCAAGGAAGATGATGATGCCAAGTATGCAAAGGTTTGAGCTCTCCACAAGATACGATCAAGTTACTCAGTTGAGAGCCCCTCTTGATAGTACGCCGTCTATCCTAAACCCGGTCTCTCACTACACCACGAGACCGGTAAAATAGAAATCCTATCAAGATCATACCTTTGCCTTGCGCATTCCACTTGAGCTAGATGATGACGGTCTTGATCTCTTCAAGTGGACCACCTTTCTTGATTGCGCTTGCTAGCACATGCTTGATGAAGACATCTCCAAATACTCCCCCATACACCATTATGGGAGAGCCTCGCTTAGCTCCGACTTCATGAAGATGATGTCTTGAAACCTTCAAGACATACTTGCAATATGCTCAACTCTACACATGACCATTCTTCATATAAACCCTTGAATAGAGCATTGATCATCATGTAATCTTCTATAGTCCAACACATGAAATCCAATCTTTTCCTATGGACAAGATCTACAAGTATATCTTAATGCAAACATTAGTCCATAAAGATTGTCATTAATTACCAAAACCACGCATGGGGCAACACATGCACTTTCAACAACGCTAAGTAAGCCTACAACGATACAAGCACGTCGCCCCATGGCTTACACCGTAACCCATATCAACCCAACGACGAGGACTGGCCTTGCATCATATCCCGCCATGAATGACGAGGAGAAGATACATAGAGCTCCTAGACTGCGTCACTACCGATGAGGGAAACTTCAGCAGGCTGACTCCGACTATAGGCTGACATAGATCAACGCACCGTCCGTTCTTAAACGCCTAGAGAGTCTGCGAGAGAACGGTGGGACCGAACCACACCGGAAAAGACGATGACCATCGACAATGGTGTACATTGCGCCCTGGAAGCCACGATCTAAGCGGTGGCCAACACCAACTCCATCTGGCGCACCGAGAACTCCACGAACAACCAAGACAACGACTTCAAGGAGGAAGCGACACTACCGCACCGCTGTCACCCGATCCAAAGATCGGATCTAGGGTTTCCCCTAGTGCTCGAGGTGAGGCAACGCGAGCAAGGTCATGAAGACGCCTCCAAGGACGTGACAACGCCCACAGGCGTCGCCGTCGTCAGCGTCACACAAGGATTTTGCCTCGGCCCTGTCATCGACACGATATCCGTCAGAAACGCACAGAAAAAGCCGCCTTTTGGCCTCACCGCCACTGTGGGCTAAGCCAGATCTAGCTGTCAGCGGAGCATGAGGCGCTGACCGCCAGTCACCATCAGATGGGACTTGGGCGCTGGGGTCCAGCCCGTCGATGCCAAGGTGGCCGCCAGCACCACCACGGTTCTAGTGCGGAAGGTGGAGCCCCAAACCCAAAGCCCGTAATACTTTGTATTTTTTTCTAGACCCCGTAATACTCTGCTCTAAGGGCAACTCCAACGCAACGACCCAAAAGGACATGTTTTTTGTCCGTTTGGGTCGCCAAACGAATAGGGTCTGACCCATGTCCGGCCTTTTCTGGCTAGTGGACCCAACGGGGCGACCCATTTGGTCTGCCCTGGCCGTTTTTTCTCATACAACCACATTTCACACATGTAAGCAAAGTCATGCAAAATAAGCTAGGAAATCATGCAAAATAAACTTGCCATGCCGGGAACAAATAGTTAGCAAGTGTAGCAAAGTCATGTCATGCCGTGCCGGCATATGAATAGTGTACCCAAAATATTACACGAGGCCACTTCCATGCCCCGGCCATAGTTCTAGTTCCATCAACCACTTACCACAAATGAGATGATCAATCATCTCGCTCCATGGACCACTTTTGCTTCTTCTAAAACCAAGCCTTTTTCTTAGGGTCAAGGTGGCAAGGTCGGCCGTCACGATCCGGGTCTCCTCAGTGAGTAGAGCATGCTCAACCTCCCTAGCCTTTGCCTTCACCTCATTGGCCCTAGAGCGGGCATTCTCCTACTCGATCTCGAGCTTCCTCTTTTGGATTTTGAAGAAGTTCATCGAGTTCTCCTCTCTCTCTCTCTCTCTCTCCCGGCGCTTCCTCTCTTCCCTCTCCTCCTTCTTCTCAATTGCCTTGTCCTTTTGGGATATGAACCCCTTCAAGGTGTCTTGCAAAGTAATTGTTTGCACATCAGGCTTGGCCTCTAGCTTGGTGTTGGTCCTCCCCGTTGGCCTCTTTTCATTGGGCTCCTCCTTGTTTCCGGCTGGTGCGCCCCACCCCTTTTCATGGACACCATGAGATCCTTCCACTTGGGGTAATCCTTGATCTCGCGCCAACAATGGATCCAGGTAAATATCTTGCCCAAATTTTGGGATTTGAAGGTCTCCAAGTATTGAAAGGCCTATTTGAGAGATGAAACAAAAGAGGGCACAAACAAATGGATCAAGATAAAGCTCCGGCCATACATTCAAACACAAATAGGGGACAAACAAATGGACAACCCGGGAATGAGAAACATACCAAGTCCTTGACCCCAAT
Organism: Poa pratensis; assembly: GCA_947311845.1. Taxonomy (NCBI): domain Eukaryota; kingdom Viridiplantae; phylum Streptophyta; class Magnoliopsida; order Poales; family Poaceae; genus Poa; species Poa pratensis. Next base: position 40,923,161 of record CAMZMU010000056.1, on the reverse strand, counting down.
TCCGCTCACGGGACGGTGCTCAACATCCTCATAGGCGCCCACGAATTTGCTACACTCTGATTGGATGAACCCCATCTCTTTTGGAGTGACAATTTGTTGCGGTCACTATCAAACTTATGGGGCTCATAACCTTTGCTCATGATAGTTTTTTTTACCATGTTACCGTAGGGGAGAACCCCTACGGTGTAAATTTTAAATATAAAGATGGAGAAACTAGAGGTTTTCCAAGAGAGTTTTTACAACGATCCAATGCAGAGATCATGCACGCTCATGATAGTGATCATGCACCCTCTTCCAAAAGGCCGTCCCCTTTTGCTCGGCCCCAAAGATTGAACTTTGCCCCATTTCCATCCATGTTTGGCAAAACATCTTGTCCTTGCCCGTGGAGTAAGCTTGTGTCCTCACGCTTTGGCGCCTCTTTTGGACGCCGGCAAGCTGAGTGAGCTCCTCCTCGAACAGCGGCTCCTCATCGATGAACACACCCTCCTGGCCTTGGGTCATCTCAAAGGTCTCTTGGCCTTCGGTCGGGTCTTGGGTCTCTTGATCTTCAATGGGTATGACACCCTCGCATGTCCGCCATGAAAGCCTCCCCATTGTCCCCCTCGTAGTACCTCGGGTCGTCCGACGCCATTTCGTCGAGCAGGTTGCGCGCGTCGGGGAGGTTGGCCGCAGGGATCACCCGGGGCACCTTGTTTGGCGGCACCGCGGTGTCGCCGGCCGTGGGTGTTGCGTTGAGGTCGAGTGGCGGCACCGCCTGGTCGGTCGGTGTAGAATCTCCCATTTACGGCGATTCAGAGAGGCAAGACTTGCCTGTCGGGGCAGTGACGGGCGCGGTGTCGGGTAAGAAGCCGTATGTGGGCGAGGGCGTCGTGGAAGTGGCCGGCGACAGCCTCCTGGGCGGTTTAGCCGACGACACCGAGCTAGCTGCTGCGGCCAAGCCGTTGGTGGAGTGGGCGCGGCCAGACCATAGCCCAAGCATGAGGAGGGTGGCCATGGTGGCTTTGGCGGCGAGGGCTTTCATGTCAGCAGCGGCTCTGGCTGCGGCCTCCGTGGCTAGGGCTTTGCTCTTCACGTTCTTCCTTCGATTTCTCCGCTTCAGCGTCTCCGCCGCCCTCTGCTCCGGGGTGAGCTCCTTCTTCGGCTTCAACATGGCGATGCCGGCCCTGGTTCGCCTGGTTGTGGCGGCGGCGGCTAGTTTGTCGGCCATAGGGTTTTCACGGGTGGGAGCTGGGAGGGAGGCGTGAGAGGAAAGGGCAGGATTTGGGATTTCTGTGGCTGGCTGGCGGGCCAGGGGGACAAGGGGAGGACGCCACGGTCGTCCGCTCGTGTCTGCGCCAACGCAAAGTCGGCTCAAATTTGGGCCGGAATTAGGTCCGCGCAGACAGAAAAAGGGACCAAACTCCAAATGTGTCGACACGTTGGGCTGTTGTTTTCTTCAAAATGGACAGACGGACAGAAACGAACCAAATGGGTCGTTGCGTTGGAGTTGCCCTAAGCCCACCAAAATAATATCCATGATTCCTTCTCTTCCTAACCTTTCACGCCTCCTCTTCCGTTCAATCTGTCTGAACCTATCCCAAGCAGAGTACGAAACAAACCGCTCATACACTATATTTTGTAAGTCAAATTTCTGGCAAAATTCAACCGATATAATCTTTGGTTGTAAGAAAATCCACATGCTACAGGTGGATCAAGATGGTTCCGCCGTTTGGATTTATTTTTAAAGTGGGAAGAAAGCTTATTTCGAGATTAGTATTCGGATAAAATAAACTGCCACTTGTTAGCGAAATATGCAAATTGTATTCACGGGGCTAAGAGCATTTAAAGTCGCACTTCCAATATAACGTCCGCCAACAGCGGCAGACGAGTGCTATTGGAGGCGTCACCGAATACTGGCATGTGTCTTCGCCGTGTTGGCCTGGCAACGCCATTTCGAAAGGATGCTCTGCCATTACAGCCGCGCCGTGACCTGTGCGGATGACAGGCGGGCCGCCTATTTGTGGCTGCATGTGGACATATTTTCGTGTCCGGCAGCATTTGGGATGCTTTGGTGGTGGAGATGCTCTTATTTCCCACGTAATTGTAGTGTTTTTTTCTTTTTGGGAGTTTCTCCTATAGCAACGGCTGCTAAAATACTCCGTCAAGCATGTCTTTCAGAGGTGCTCATAGGGATAGTATGTGCGTGCGTGCGTGCGTGCGTGCGTTCATAGGAGTGAGTGTGTGCACGTGTATGTGAACGTCTTGTACTGTGTTTCATAAAAAAAAAGAATAAAAATGTTTAAAAAAAATGTTATTTAAGAGATGGGCCTACCAGGAGAGCCGGTCCGATCCCAAGTGAAGTCTCAGCACAAACCCGAGCCCAAATCGCTATGCCAGCTCGCTAGTCGCTACCATACCATGCAAGGATCGTACAGGTATCGGACGAAAATCGTGGTATGTATAGCAGCTCCGATACGGTAAAATCTTCCGATTCATTGCCCACCATCAGGAGGGACAAGGAAACGCAGAAAATACGCATTAATTAGCGCTTTGAGCCAGCAAAGAAAAGGATTCATTGGCCACCATTAAGAACGACAACCAAATCGTCCAAAAGATAGACATGGAAACGGATGAACCCGGCCGGCCTCGTATTACTTCCAATTCCAAAAGATAGAGACGAGATCCAAAGGAATAAGGATGACATTTTACTGGAAACGGATGACATGGAGTATGCAATGCCATATACTCCGTACATATATAGCGCCCGGCCAGCGGTACCAATTAATTAATTAGCGAGACGAGATCGAAGGGATGGCGATCCAGCAGCAGAGCATGTCCTTTCTCCTCCTCCTGGTCGTCATCTCAGCCGGGGCCGGGGCTGGGCTTGCGGCCGGCGGCCCCTCCTCCGTCATCACGTCGACGTGCTCCGCGGTCGCCAACGACACCCTCGCCAGCCCCGCGGGCGTAAGGAAGACTATGACCACTGTGTGGGCATGCTCTCCGCATACCCGGAGGCTGCCTCCGCCATCGACCTCCGCGGGGTAGCCATCGCGGCGGCAGACCTCACGGCCGCCAACGTCACCAACATGGAGGCCTTCCTCCAACAACTCATCGGCAATCTCCAGGGCTGCCTCGCGGCATACAAAGGGATGAGAGGAACTGTGGCGGGCGGGATCGAAGACCTCCGCGCCGGCAGCATCGACGCGGCAGCGAGCAAGCTCAGCTATGCCGCATCGACGCCGATCCAGTGCTTTCTACCGTACATGTATGCGGAAAAGCAGAGCCCCATCGACAGCGAGATAAGTGCTACCATAGGCGTGGCTTCTACAACTGCCAGCATCGCGAGAATACTGAAAAGCGCGCATAAAGTCTGAATTACATCGGCCGGCCGGCGACGAATAATAATGTAAGCTATTTCCGAGAGGGTATTTATATAATTAAATAATATGTTTTTCTTATATTGTGAGTCTTTTTTTTAGATCACTTCTATTGTTAGTCGATTCGTATGTACTTCCCTCATGTTTGGTAACTTCGTGACATGCTTTTCAGATTCCGTAACTTGGAGATCAAAACGCACATTCTAGACAAGTTCATGTACTAAATATGTGTTTTTCTCAACTTCTAGATATGATATTGCTAAGTTTCAAAAACCCGGTTCATATGTAGCCATGTTTTAGAACTCCCTGAAAGAATGACCATGTTTAGAGAAAAAGAAAAAAAAGAATTTGCGGTGTTTCTTTGAATCGGGTTGTGTCCACTTGACCACTTTCCACTGCGTTAAAGGAAATAACATTTGTCTGTCACAATCCGAATGAACGAAGAAATAGAGCAATGGAGTTAGAGCATCGTCAAGGAAACCTAAAAAGAACTGAGAGATAGGACCAGGGTGAATGGAGCAAATTTTATTGGTGGGTTCGTTTAGATATTTATATGTCTGGAACGGCGCTTATGGTGTCAGTTACAAGTCACTTTTGTTGTTTGGAAAGGACACAATGAAAATTAATTGTGTACATTATTTGGACAATGTTACTATTTCAGAGGACAACTCAACATGCCCCTTATAAGTTGCTTCCACTCCCATTGATTTAACAACATGGACTAAAATTCATAAAGAAAAAGCAAGGTCTTTGGGAGTGGAGATTTTTGGCTCCCGGCCTCCGGTGCTCCTGCTATTAAAAAATCAGAAATCATATCTATGAGTTTAATTTTTTTTTAAATTCAGATATAGTCAATGGTGTATCACACAAATATGCAAAAAATTAATTTGAAATACTTTTAATTCTGAGCTACACAAAAATGATAAAAGTGTGGATCTGAATATGCGTAGTTTCAAATCTCTAAATTTTATCAGATTTTGTTATTTTTTGTGTAACCTATGATACAAAGTATTTGGAACTGATATTTTACATGTTTGTGGGATACACCATTATCTATATCCAGATTTTTTTTCGAATTTCTTTGGAACTCAAAATACGATTTTTTAAAAAAATAGCTAGGAGGAGCACCGGTGCTCAACAGCCAAAGACACTCTTTTTCTGTTAAGATGGTCCAATATTTGCCGAAACTAGGATCCAAACCATGTGAGTTTAACTAGCAAGCCAAAGCCCAGGTACCATGTGAAGTTGTGGACAAGCCAATTTTTGCAAAACTTTAGGACCGGCCCAACTATAATCGGCTTGCAGGCTCGAAAAAGACACCAGGCTAATAATGTGTGGCAGTGCCACACGAGCTGCTTCAACAAAGAAATATAAATCCCTCTAAAAAAACAAAGAAATATAAATCCTTGCACCAATAAAGAGATGGAAAGTTCTGCTCTGGGATTAACAATGCACGAGCACATGCTCTCGATGCTTTACCTAGAACACGATTTTAATACTAGCTAGTTCAAGCAGAGAACCGGTAGTGGTATTTCTTACACGGAGGACGGCGATGAGATTCCTTCGCCACGAACAAGTGGAGCGACGGGCGGCTCGATCCCCGGTCGCCCGATTCGCCACTAGATTCACATGGCCCGCACACCCCATCTCCCGCATGGCTCCTTCTCTCCTGCCGTTATAGTTACCACCTCACCTCCGACGAGCTACGCCATGACGGCGGGCCGTCCAGCTCCACTGTCACGGCTAACTGTGAAGACTGAATGACAGGTGGGCTCGCGTGGAAAACGTCCCACTAGTCATGGCGGTGTAAGAGCATCTCCACTTCGTCCGGCGCACCCCAAATTTCATCCGGCGCTACCGGCCCAACCCCTTCTCTAGGAGCCGTGGTGGCAGCGCCGGGTGAAATGGAAAGCGCTGTGGGGCCGCCCTGTCAGCGTCACGGCGCCTCAAATTAATTCATCGCCGTCGGCCCCGCAGTTCTTTTGCCCACCTCGCTTCGCCGCCATCTGTGTCGCCGCTCCCACCCCCGGCTCCGACCGGCGGCGAAGCTCGCCGGACTGACAAACCCACCCCGTCCTCCGCCCTCCTCCGTCCTCCTCCGCCCGCCCGCCGCTTCGGAGCTCGTCGCAGCGCCTGGGGATTCGTCGGCGACCTCGCGCCCCACCTTGCATCGAAGGTGTTCGACCAAAGGTAGGCGTCGACTTTTATGCAATTTTCGCCGGCGCCGGCGATCGGACGTTGATTGCGTTCCTATTTCCATTATGGACAGCGACGACGACCGAAACTATATTTGTGGAACTTTATTTTTTGATGTTAAAATTGATTTGGGGCGTCTGTTTGGGGCGGCGAGTGGGGAGAGGGCGCCCCCAAACTCGCCCTTTGGTCCGGACGCGCCCCAGAGCGCCCGCACCGGCTCAAATCCGGACATGATTTGGGGGCGCCAGTGAGATGCTCTAAGGGGTTCGTTAGTGGGGCAGGATAATAATCTAATCACGTGGTTAAAGTGGAATTCTGCGGGGTCAGTCATCACTGGTTTATTATTACATTATTACCAGCTGAGCGATCGACCGGACGGGAGCTCGGAGCTCGAGCTCGCTGCCGCTAATGGCGGAGAGCGACGGCGCCGACGCGGACCCCGGCGCCGGTAGGCGGGAGTCCGGCGGCGACGCCAGCCCCGCCCCGCGGCCGCAGCGGCCACAACTTACCAAGTCGCGGACCATGTCCGGCTCCCCCCCTGCGGCCGTGGCCTCCTCCGCCGACAGGGCCAGGGGCGGGAGGGACAGCCTCGGCCTTCTGGCCCGCCGCTCCACCACGGCGCCGCTCCCGCCGGCGGACGCGCTGGCGCCGCGGCGGCTCACCGTCGCCGTGGACGACCCGTCCCACGCGTCGCCCCCCAACGGCGGCGTGCTCGACCGCGACTGGTGCTACCCGTCCTTCCTCGGCCCGCACGTGTCGCGCCCGCGCGCGCCGCGCCAGCAGCAGCAGCAGACGCCGCTGCCCGCCGGCCGTCGGAACCCTAGTAGCACCCCCGCGCCGCCGCGGAGGGCGCCGCTCTCGCAGCGGGAGGAGGAGAAGCGCCTGGCGTCCGTGGTCAAGCAGCCGCCGCTGCTGCTCGGGGAGAGGAGGCCGCTCTCGCCTCCTCCTCCGCCGCCGCGCCCTCGGCGGTTCGATCTCTCCCCGTACTATCTCCTACTCGTAAGTGTCAGTCAATCTAGCTAGCTGCACATGTACTACCATCATGTTAGGCGATGCCATAAAAGCGCCAGCTTACTCGCAGCAACTGACTTGCTACTTTCGTCCATTTCCCATGAATTGATTGTGTTGCAGTTGCTGGTCGTAACCGTCACAAGCTCTGCCCTGGCTTTCTGGCACTGGATGAAAGTGTTGGCACTCCAGGTTATATATTGCATCTGTCAAAATTCTAGGATGTTAACTCGACTACATCAAAATTGATTTCACCAACAATTTAGATTTTTTTTTGGCAGGAAAAGATCAGATCATGCCGTGGTGCTAATGCTGTGGACACAGAGGAAATCTGGGCTCTCAGTGACCCTGGTTCCGGTTTTGTTACCAAGAACTGGAATTTTGTTCCGGTGCTTGCTTTGGCGATACCGGTATTCCTTTGTAAATACGTTGACCAGCTTCGATGGAAGAATTCAAATTCCATCCGGACAAGAGGTACTGAGGAAGAAGTGCCGATCGAGAAGAGGATTGCTTATAAGGTTGACGTGTTCTTCTCGGGGCATCCATATGCTAAGCTTCTCGCCCTCCTGTTAGCCACTGTAATTCTCATCGCCTCGGGCGGTATTGCGCTCTACGCCGTTAGTGGCAGTGGATTTCTGGAGGCTATTTGGCTTTCTTGGACTTTTGTGGCAGATTCAGGAAACCATGCTGACCAGGTTGGTCTGGGTCCAAGGATTGTGTCTGTGTCAATTAGCGCCGGCGGCATGCTGGTGTTTGCCACGATGCTCGGGCTTGTGTCGGATGCGATATCAGAGAAGGTAGATTCTTGGCGGAAGGGAAGAAGCGAGGTGATAGAGACCAACCATATACTAATCCTTGGATGGAGCGATAAGCTGGTAATGTTCTGGTGGAAAATTGCTTTAGTACGAACAGTAGTTCCATGATGAGATCATTTGGTTTTGCATCAGGTCCCAAATTGAATTATTACAAATCTCATAATATTCAAATTGATCAAATCTTTGATAGATAACAAATCAGTCAGGCAGCGCATAACTAAGTAAAGCTTTGCTGTGATAGAACCCGATGAACCACCAGTTGTTCATTTCTGAAGTAGACTTTTAAGATATGTTATGGTATGCTGATATGTAGGATTTCACTTTCAAGGATTCAAAGCACATTAAACCTTCAAGACTTAACTATGTATTTTAAATTCCATTTTAGACAAACTAACTTTGGAAGTTCAAGTTTGGTCATTTCCTCACCATTTTTAGTCACTGTAGGCACTTCATTATGTACTTTATCCTCCAAGCTCACTGAGAGAAGTAGTGCACTGAGCACTGAAGTTTGTTTGCTTGGACATAATGGAGACCAAATTTGTTGGCTTACTAGTTTTTCACTATGTGGAGTAGGGCTCTCTTCTGAAGCAGCTAGCTATAGCGAATAAAAGTATTGGTGGTGGCGTAGTTGTAGTTCTGGCGGAAAGAGACAAGGAAGAGATGGAGATGGACATAGGAAAACTAGGATTTGACTTCATGGGAACATCTGTAATATGTAGAAGCGGCAGTCCTCTAATTCTAGCAGATCTGAAGAAGGTACCAACTCAAGCAATTATTCTGATATTCTTGTCCTTTCACTTTGATGCACTCCTGCTTCTCGTACTATGTGTTATGTGAATACCTCTTATCTTTTAGACCTCATTTTTTCTTTCATCCCACAGGTTTCTGTTTCCAAAGCGCGCGCAATTATTGTTTTAGCATCTGATGAAAATGCAGATCAAGTCAGTATTCTCTTCTACCCACCTTTACTATTTTGGGTTTAACATCTCGTACAATTATTTGCTCACGTTCATTTTCTCCACTCCCCCAGAGTGACGCACGAGCTTTGCGTGTCGTACTAAGCCTGACTGGAGTAAAGGAGGGCTTAAGGGGGCATATTGTTGTAGAGATGAGTGACCTTGACAATGAACCTTTAGTGAAATTGGTTGGGGGTGAACTAATTGAAACAGTTGTTGCCCATGATGTGATTGGACGTTTGATGATACAGTGTGCACTCCAACCTGGCTTGGCACAGGTACATTTCAATGTAACACCTGCTCTCCAGGATGTATCTGCATGATTGCTGACCCATCATATCCTTCTGCAGATATGGGAGGATATTTTGGGATTTGAAAATGCAGAGTTCTATATTAAAAGATGGCCAGAATTGGATGGCATGCGGTTTGGGGATGTGTTAATCTCATTCCCTGATGCTGTGCCCTGTGGAGTGAAGCTTGCCTCAAAAGGTGGAAAGATATTAATGAATCCTGATGATGATTATGTATTAAGAGAAGGTGATGAGGTCCTTGTTATAGCAGAAGATGACGATACTTATGCTCCTGCCCCTCTACCAGAGGTGAATTTTCTGAGTTCTACTTGATGCTGTATAATCTTTACTCTCTTCGTACCAACTATCATCAAGCAAATCATAATGCCCAGGTCAAAATTTTCTTTGATCAATATCATTTCTTGGTAGGTGCATAAGGGTTTTCTACCTAGCGTAGCAATCCCTCCTAAGTTTCCGGAGAAAATTTTGTTCTGTGGTTGGCGACGGGACATCCATGATATGATAATGGTAATTTAACTTGGACATTTTGCCAGGATCGATGTACGTTTAAGCATATTTTGGATATGAATGTTAGTGCTGTTGTGTAGGTTCTAGAAGCATTTCTTGCTCCAGCTTCTGAATTGTGGATGTTCAATGAGGTTCCAGAGAAAGAGAGGGAGAAAAAGCTGACTGACGGCGGTATGGATATTTTTGGACTAACAAACATTAAACTTGTACACAAAGAAGGCAATGCTGTCATCAGGCGGCACTTAGAAAGCTTGCCTCTTGAGACCTTTGATTCTGTGAGTGCTCTGAGTGTTTCTACCCAAACAATGATTCTTAATATGAAACGCCGAATGTGGGCCATAACAGTTATAGACATCTTTGTCATGTACATTTCCTACTCTAGATGCCAGATTGCCTGTGCTGAAGTACACCAATTGCTAACTTTGGAACCACAGATTTTAATTCTTGCAGATGAGTCGGTGGAGGACTCCATTGTACAGTCAGATTCACGATCCTTAGCTACACTTCTTCTCATTCGGGACATTCAGGTGAGCAACAAGCAGCCTCACTGTAGCTTATATAACTGACAGTGCGCAGGTAGATGACTTCTGCACTACTGATGTATATACCTTCTACTGTAGTCCAAGCGTCTTCCGTCAAAGGAGGTAAAATCACCTCTGCGTCAGAATGGCTTCTCTCACAGCTCTTGGATTCGGGAGATGCAGCAGGCATCAGACAAATCAATAATAATCAGTGAAATACTGGACTCGAGAACTAGAAACCTTGTGTCTGTCTCCAAAATCAGCGACTACGTCTTATCAAATGAACTTGTCAGTATGGCATTAGCAATGGTAGCAGAAGACAAGCAAATCAACAGAGTTCTCGAGGAACTTTTCGCTGAGGAGGTACTACTAGAATGCAATGTGAATCTGGATTGTGCTTTATTATTGCAATACATGCTTTTCCACAAGCTTTATTTTAACAGTGTACCAAATGATGGTTTTTAGCAGTTAACTACCCAGTGACTTGCCTTGGATCTGACCGTTGAAACCCTATGTTTCAGGGCAACGAGATGTGCATAAGATCTGCTGAATTTTACCTGTACGAACAAGAGGAGTTGAGTTTTCTGGACATAATGATCAGGGCTCGTGAGAGAGACGAGATTGTGATTGGCTACCGCCTTGCCCAGACCGACGAGGCAATCATCAATCCAGAAGAGAAGTCCGAGATTAGGAAGTGGTCGCTAGACGATGTCTTTGTTGTGATCGCGAATGGTGACTGATTTTACAATGGCATCTCACCATTTTTTTTTGAAGTGCAGCCTATATAGTCAAATAGTATTACTAACCCGTGCTAATATAAATGATACGTGAAAGTACAGTCTGATCGTCTCCTGGCCATTTAGCTCTGTACACACTGATTTCTGTCATCTCCGTAGTAATTCTCTACGTTCTGATTTAGCGTCCAGTTGATCTCAACATGAGTAATTCCAGTGCCCACACCTGAAATTTTTGCTGACCAGTAAATAATCTGTAGAGTGGATCAATGCAGTAGTAATTGCTTGTATTCATGTTGTAATTTTCAAGTTCACGCTAATTATGAAATGCTTGCTAAGTTGCTAAGGACAAGCTATGCTATATGGTGTTCTGACTTCTGAGAACGATGGCACGCAATATATTCTGTGAAGGCTCCTGTAATGCTATCTAAACACTGGATCTGTGCATCTTTGTTCTTTACTTTTTATCTGGAATTATTTCAGTTGCAAATCTAGCAATTGCGAAATGGATCATCTCCGTGCGGAAGCATAGTAACTGTGAAGAAAAAAACGTGACCATGAAATGCGGGCGTGTTTCACACGTTTGGCCACAACCCACGAGTGTCTAACAGCACTCAACCAGTTTAGGTTGAATGTGGTGCTGACGGTTATTGATAGATTGAATAGAACTATTGCTTATTACAAACCGACTTAAGCTAGGTATTACAAACCGACTAGGATAGGTATACTTGAGATCCAAGTAATAGTCTAACAGTTATCACAAAAAATGTAACGAGGCAGCGTGAAGATGGGGCGGTATGGACATTACAAAGAAGCCACCTGATCTGGTACCGGTTTTGGATCGATTGGCTGTGCTAACTGTTACAGTATTGGCAACAATAACGATGACATTCTGTAATGCAAAGTCTAATCAGGCACTTCATAATTCAGATATGTCGCTACTGCTTACTAGACCGCTTAGGGCATCGCCAATGGGCCACGGGACAGCGCCGGGCCATTCGTGTCCACACCGATAGAGGGCATGGCGCAACAGCGCACCCCAAATGGATAAGGGGCCGCGTCCGTTTCGCCCAATTGCGAGGCCAAATTTAGGCTGGCTTTGGGGTGGAGCGGACAACGATCGCGTCCGCCCTTGTCCTTGTCCTTGTCCTTGTCGGTCTCTCCCGACAGTGTCACAATCCAAACCATTTGCTCTTCATCTCCCTCCTCTCTAGTCCAAAACCTCGCCGCGACCGCCGCCGCCTAAGCCCTACCGAGCGATGGAGGACGCCGCGGCCCTGCTCAAGCCGAAAAATAAGCTCACGCCGGAGCAACGAGTAACCTCCCGGGGTTTTTCCCAATTAGATTTGTTTGTTTTTCTTTTTGGCATCATCATGACATCATCATGCATCATGTCACCTTGCATATTTTTCTAAAACCCAAAATAGTACTCCCTCCGTTCTGAATTAGATGACTTTCATTTGTCCAAATGTGAATGTATATATACTTGTAACATGTCTAGATACATCCACATGTGGATAAATGGAAGTCATCTAATTTGGAACGGAGGGAGTATTTTGTAAAACCTTGTCTTCCTCTCTTCTCTAATTCTTTTTCCCTCCTATCTCTCATTTTCTCTTTCTTTCTTTATTTCCTTGGGAAATTGAGAAACTCCTGAAATTCTTAAAGGGCAGCAGCCGGCTAGCCCATCTTGCTCTTTGGCCCAGCTAGGCCCAGCCCATGGCGAGTTCGCGGCCGGCGATGCTACTGGTGATGGCAGTGGCGCTGTTGGCGGCCGCGGGGCGGCGGGCGGACGCTCTGCCGGTGACGGTCGCCGACACCGACGCCGAGTGCGTCCACGAGTTGGTGCCCTGCGAGGGTGACTTCGTGTCGGCGAATTTCGTCGTCGTTGGTCAGGACATCTTCCGGAGGTCCGACCACCCCGCCATCGACTTCACGGTACATCGTCCTCTCCCTTGCCTTCTTCCTTCCTGCAGGGGGTTGATCTGGATTTGGGCTTCCAAGTCAGCAGCGCAATTTGATGTTCTTATTTGTTCGTCGTGTATTTATTATGCTGGATAAGGTCAAATTTACCTCCCTCTGCTTCATGAAAGTCCATATTTAGATATTGACAAACTCGGTTAATCAATGCGCTCAACCCTGAAAACGCTTGCAACTTTCTCCCTAACAGTGGACATTGATGCTGGGTCTTGATTAGTTCAGACAGGAAGCCGTGCCAGCATGCCATTTACATCGAGTCGACAAGTCAATTAACTCTGTCAACTTTGCAAACCATTGCGTGACAGTGTCAGTTCAGATGCCAATCAGGCAGATGCCACATCACACTGAGTCAACAAGTTCAGTAAAAAAATTGGGAGTCCAGTTTGGACTATTGTGCATTTTGGAAATTTTTAAATATTTAGTAGTTTCATGTTATTGTTATTATCCTTGATTCTCGGACTGCAAGCTGGAACCTTGTTTCTACGGTACCTATTATGCGCTTTTGAGTTAAATTTTCAAAACGAAAGACATCTCAGTGGAAGAAGAACCCAGTATTTTCCTTGTTCTTGGAACACTTGTATGTTGTCGGATCCTATTTCTAATGGAGCCTTAGGATTATTAGGCAATGTGCCAAGTGAATTTGTGTGGTGCTGTAGATAATTAAAGCAGACCATCTTGTAGATGATTTCAATGAGGTATTTTTACCTCAATGGTGGCTTCATCATGAAAACGAATTGCTGTGAGGTTGTAAGTTTAGATACTGTTAGTTTATATGTCTCGGTGACTTTGTACCAATTCCATTAGATGAGTTAGTTTGTCTGTATCCATACTAGTTTTGCAACTAAGTAATCAACTATCTGTTGCCCATGCTCAGAAGCATTTGATGGTTATGGGAAATACCTAAGTTGATCCTACTATTTCAGTTCTCCCGTAGATTTAGTTCATAACTTACCTGTTCCCCTCTTTTCATATAGCTTGTTAATATCCATACTAGAAGCTAATCTGATATTGTTTTTACATGTTATGTTTGGTTATGAATAATTTGCATTGTATAGGGTGTGGGTTAGTATGTTTCATTTAGCAATTTATCCATTAACCACCTTTGCTGAAGTTCGATAATGTTGTTTGTGAATATAGGTAATTCCACCAGGCGGTAACACTGTATATACTTTGAATGGAAAATTTGGTGAGAAAATTGAGCTTAAAGCTCCAAGGGCTGGAATGTACAAGTATTGTTTCCATAATACAGATGGAGCACCTGAAACTGTTTCTTTCTACATTCATGATGGTTAGCTTACCGGCTTTGTTCCTTATGCTCAGTATTCTTTCAAATGATTTGGTTTGCAAGTAGTGAGTACCGATCGGTTTGGTTGGATTCTTACATGAATCGTTGAGACAGAAATTGAAAAACCGAATCTGCTCTAGTACTAAAGATATGCAACCTTGCTGCAACTTGCAAGAGAACAAATAGGCCGTGGCAAAAGGGCAACTCGGTAGGCAAAAGGAAAAACACATAGTACCTCCAATGTTGTTATAGTCGTAGAGGCAATGGTGTTGATTCTGGCCATTTACTGTTCTGGGATAGAAGATTAGCTGTACATGCGCCTTTGTTTTTATGGCCATGCAGATAGACAAATTTAATTCAAGACCAAAAGTAAGCATACATGTAAGTATGTCACATCTATCTAGGTTGAGTAATAGAATTGAAATTCAGACGTGGTCGCATTTGATTTACTATTTTGTTTCTGTAGAGCAATATTAAACTACTAACTGAAATTTCAAAGCAAGTACTGGAATAGTCTAGTCTCAACGCTATCGTTTATAAGATGGCGAGTCTGGCCATATAAAAGCGTTTAAGAGTATCACCATATAAAAAAAGCTAATTTGCTAGTCGATTTTTAGGAATAATATGTTGGATGAGTAATACCCTGTTTGGCTTCAGAGAATAGAGTTCAGTTCATTCGATGGGATTAAGTCAACAGAATTAGAATTTCATTTACGTCAATTCCATTTTAAATTCTTTTCTTTGTGTGTCGTTTGAAATGGAAATGCTCTCTAATTTCGAAACAAAAGCACATTTGAAAGTTTTTATTTTTTGCAAAATGCCACATCTGTTAGTAATATGGTATCATCTAAAAAGTATTTCATAATGCTCCATTCTTTCAGTACTGTTAAAGCACTTCTTGTTTTTTTAGTTGTTCCTCACCTTGAACCTTGTCTCAACTGTAATCTCAGGTCGCAATCTTGTTGTTGAGGAGGCCTGGGAGGAGGAAGACATGACTAGGATGTTCTATGAATGGATGGCTGGGTATCATCGCACATACAAAGAGGGAGACATGAAGAAGAGGTTCCAGGAGTGGATGGCCGAGTATGGTCGCACATACGAGGACGAAGAGGAGCAGGTGCGGCGATACGACCTATTCAAGGACTGCGCCAAGATAGTTGATAAGCTTAACGCGTTTCCAAATGGAGCGACCTCCAAAACAAACCACTTCTGCGACCGCTCCAATGAAGAGTTGGGGTTCTATCACTAGGCCACTGCGATAAACACCATCGGTGATGGCAACGAACTGGCTTTTATGCCCAAGAATAAAAGGAGAGTCGTTGCAGTTTAATTAATCTATATATTTCCCCTGATTAGGGTTAGCTTAGCTATTTGGCATAACCTTATTTATGTGTGCTATGTTAATCTGTCTGAGCTCAGGGTGTATGAGTTCCAGTCCTCGAGACCTCGAACTCTTGTCATTGATCATCTGTACTAAAATCAAGTAAATGGAAGAAGATATATCAGATTAATAGGTTTCTCTCTATGTTTACTAGCCAGTTCGTGATTTGCAACGTTGAACTCCTCTCAAGCCAGGTCTGTCAGCAGTAGTCACTATAATATATTTCAAGTTTTCAACATGAGCAGCATATCTATTTCTCAGGTGGGGGACATAAGCACACGCTTTATATGTACAAACCAAACCAAATATCAGACCACTGAACTGAAATCCGCGCGTCCAAGTAGATTATGTTACAGCAAGGAAAACCAAACAGGAGCAAACTTCCAGCAAAAATTGCATATACCACACCGAGTGCTGCAGTTCCATAATAAGCCGATTATCTACAAGTAACTTACTCCGCATACTTTTTTTCATATGCGCAGCGAGCTCATGCGGAGCTCCCCGCTTGCATGGACCTCCTTGACCGTCTTATCGTATTCATCCTCCTCCTCTTCCTCCTCCTTTTCTTCTGGTCTGTCTTCCTCTTGCTTGTCTTCCTCGTCGTCTGAACACTCGTCCCCCCAGCCATAGCTTGGCCTGGATGATTTCAGCGTGGTCCTTGCCTCTTGGACAATCTTCATGATTTCTTCTGAAGTCTGCTCCGAAAAAGACGGAATGGTGTTGTCCCTCCTGTAGTACATAGCTTGCACCGTCTCCGTGAGCTCCCTTGGAAGGTTCTTCAAGAACCATGGATGGCTCTTTATCTCCTTCATTGTGATTCTCTGGACAACATTCAAATTTATCACCGTCAACACTATGTCACCTGATACAAAACGTGATGACTCCCTAAATGAAATAGGTGAAGGACACGGACTGAGGTCATTACCCTCGCAGGACTGTGATGAAAGATACGGGCCATAAGCTGCTTGCACTCCGTGGATATGTGGACGTGATCTGGTATAGTATATTGCACGGACATTATTTTCTGCAGATGAAGAGTGGCCATGATGAGAGCTATGTGAGGTGCAAAAGAAAGACCTGCAGGCATAAATAGGAGACACCTATGAGTCTAACTTGATACCTGAATGGTCCTGCGTATATTCTTGGGGTCATCTGGGTCTTCAAATGGGTAGGCTCCCACAAGCATGACGTAAAGAGTCACCCCGCAGGACCATACATCTGCAAGCTGCATTAACAAGATCCATTTCTGCTAATGAGTATGGCTGAATAATAATCTCATATCACAAGATATTAACTAATAACCATTAGGACCAAGCACAAAAGTTCAGGGCTAAGATCTGATAATATGTTATCTGACAATATGGTTGACATGGTTTACTGTCATTTATGCTAGTACCATGTGGTTTTGATACACGGATGCTAAAGATTAAGTAATCATACAGAAAATTGTGTCGACTCTAGGTGCCAAGACAAAGCATCATATAATGGGACTTATACTTGATCGACAGAATCACTTCCATCTTGTGCAGTCCTATTCTGCACTTCTGCTGTTGAATTAGACAGTTAGCCTATATGCAGGTTCCTTGCATTGACTGCATCCTGATGGAGGAATTCACAACAGAAACCTCAACATCAAAATGCTTAATTTGTGACGTTTGCTCAGGAATATACGAGCATGGAACGCTTGCTCCTATGAAAGCTAAAGGACTAGGGTGTCCTCCCATAACACAGAAAAATGTTAAATCAATCAGAAACAACGGGTAGACCATGCATTAATTTGGAATGAAATATTGGAAAAACAAATGTTCGCCTCATGGCAAGTCCCGAAGTTTCACTGCAACAACGCTGCTACCAAGGGCGATGGAATATGAGGCTGCCTTCTGATGGAGAAATTCCTATGGGGAAGCCTCAACATCAAAAGGCTCAATTTATGACGTTTGCTTAGGAATATACAAGCATGGACTGCTTGCTCCAATGAAAATCTGAAGGACTCGGATGCCCCTCCGTCAAACAAAAAATTGCATGAAACAAAAGCATGTGAAAAACAAATGAAATTTGCAGAAAGTTAATGATTTGTCTCATGGCAAGTACCGAATTTTAAATACAGCAACGCCACTATGAAGGGCAATGGAATATCCGCCTTTGGATGGGGAAAACCAACATTCCTAAATAATTTCAACTTCCAAGGTGGCTTAGCATACTTAATTCATGTCAGATTGTCAGTATAACAACATAGAAGCATATTTGAGGCCCAATCAGCATAGTTCATCTTGGCTGTATTCCATAGCTTTCACGAGAATGGAGAGCAATAGTATTGCCATGTTTGTTTCAATTAGCTTTTGTCATAATGGCGCTTCCCTGAAACAAACATGGCAATACTATTGCTCTTCATACTCGTGAAAGCTATGGAATACAGCCCGCCATTTGTATCATATTCGTCAATATGATGGATCTTTCTACAACATTGATTCCCCACAATGTGGACAGGAACTAGACGTTCTTGCATAGTAGTTGGACTGCGCGCTAGATATGTAACTGGTAGTGGTTGTACTGATCTAAGTGTATTGTGCTTTAAAATGTAGATTTCGTAGAACACAGTGGCAAACTGCAACCATGAATGTAGGCTATAGAAAAATCACCACAAATAGGGGTTGTGAAGGATTTAGGTTTTACCAGAAATCCTATGATTCCTATCTATGAATGACAAAGTGGTTAAAACAAGAAACAAGAATCCAAAAATTCCATTGACAGTTAAAAGGTGAGCCATCTCGTAGGAACATGGAGAATCTGTAGGATAAGAACCTATTTTGTGGATGGATGGTCTGCGTTCACGAAATAGCCCACTCAACTTTTGAATGTCAACATCCTGTGTTGTACATCTTACCTCGACAAACCAAACAGAAGATGTTCCAGCACCTCATGCTGACAATAACTCCTCATCAACAGATGCATTCATCGAGAGAATTTCAGATCATCTGTTAGTCCAATGTTTGTGGTATTTTTAAAATAAAATTAATGAATTATCCATACAATTTAATGAGTAAAACTAAAGTGAAGTATTTCCTAAGGTCCTTTCCCTGCTTATGTACACTTTTGGAATGGACTCCTTTAGCCTTGGAGTGCCTGGTCATTCAAGCTAACTTTTGATTAAATTGAGATGCCAAGCATATGTAACGTCACAATCATGGACACAAGTGCATCCACTAAGTGGTCGAGAAGTTTAACTAGTGTCAAGGCAGCGACTACTTTATCCACCTAGAAAGGCTTGGTGAATCAATAATAATATGCTCAAATACTCCCAGCTTTCAGCGATATCGTGAGTTAAACTTGCATACTAAATTTCGCATATGGAAACAAGAACATAAAAGAGAATATGCACATACAACGGCTAGAAAAGAGGTTTGTTCTAGTGACCTAACAGATTATATTGCCAAGGGCCAATAGACACAAGATGCAATCAATGTCATAACAGATTTTCTTTTTGGCAAACTCACCTTTCCATCATACTCGTGGCGAGATAGCACCTCCGGTGCAATATATGCTGGCGTCCCGACTGCTGATTTGGGCCTTGAATGCAATACTGACGACTGATACAGAAATGGCAAAAACAGTTTTTGTAAGAATTTACAGATGCTGATAAGTTGAAGGTTTAATACGTGGGTTCAGCGACAACCTTGGAGTAGCCAAAATCGCATATTTTGAGCCGTGGAGCTGAACTGCCATCCAAGAGAACATTCTCCAGCTTCAAATCTCTATGGCATATTTGCTGGTATATGACAATATTGTCCCGAGGATTAAGCTATTAGAAATACAGCACACGAGAGCTTCACACATTCATAAAAGAGCAGAAGGATTAAACTAAAGTCAGCAATTCCATTAATTGTTTTTGAAACGCTGGGCACAATAGTCATTTCTGCTTCAGGAAAGCCGATTGCTATTTTGTATGTAGATTGACATAAGAATAATCCTACTAGTGTGTTTCGTACCATGTGATGGCAGTAGCTCACACCACAGATCAACTGCTGAAAGAAATACCTGGCCTGCACGAAGCAAAATAACCCATCAAGTATTGCTCTCCCACCCCCAAATAGATAAAATTAGAAAACAGAAGAAATAAATCACGAGACCTCGTCCTCACTGAACCGGCCACGATCACAGATGCGCTCAAACAGCTCCCCGCCTGCTGCGAACTCCATGACAATCATAAGATTTGTCGGCGTCAGTACCACCTGCAGAATTTCCCCACTAAAACAATTAAAATCATGTGTGTGTGCGCTTTAACAGGAACTAGTAAAGCCAACAGCACAATTAGATTCCAGGGAGTAAAAAAATGCTGCAAACAGAAAGATACGCCTCTATGTTTCAGGTACTATAGTTGCCACGGATAACCAATCAGAATCCACGCCCAAATCACACAGATAGGAAGGTGAATGATCTAAACGAATTAAGGAAAGGGGAAAAAAGGAAGGGGAGTATCAAAAATTAGGTAGCAATCAAAAGATTCCTCGGTACATGCAGTTAAGGGGATTTTTATTTACAAAAAAACTTCATCCATACCATGTTTGCACCAAACAATTTGCGATTAAAACGCAACCAACTTTTTCTTAAAAAAAAGAGAGTATGGTCCCATGTGGAGGACGAACTAACCTCCTTGAAGCGAATGATGTTGGGGTGGCGCAGCGAGCGGTGGTTGATGATCTCCCTGTACACATTCTCGTCAATCTGCAGGCAGGGCACAGATCCCCAAAACAAACGGAACCCGATTTAATCCACCACCGAACAAGCCGTCCCAAGTTTTATCTATTCATCATAAATAAAAAAGCGGAGAAGGCAACAAAAACAGAAGCGAAGAAACAAACAGACGAACCCGGTCGCCGCGGTCGATGCACTTGACGGCGACGAGCTCGCGGGTTTCGCGGTTGCGCATGAGTCGCGCCACCCCGAAGTTGCCCGACCCGATGTCCCGCACCGTCTCGTACTTGTCCATCGCTCCGCCGCCTCCGGCCGGGCCCAGGGCGTCGCCGGCGGCCTCCGGCGCGCGTGCGGTCTCCGTGGGGCCCAGGATGGACGGAGGGAGGCGGAGGCGGGTAGTCTCCGGCGGCGGCGGCGGGAGGAGGAGGCGCGGTGGGGGGCTCGTCGGTCGGTGCTGGCCTGGTAGGTTTGGTTGGGTGCCGTGCGTGGCGTCGCGTCGATGGTGGTGGCGGGCGTGTGGCGCGGGCGTTGTTATATAGGAGGGGCGGCCAGCGTGGGAAGGAAAGGAATGGCGAGAGAGGGGATGTCCGGTGGGCCACGCCGCCGGCTGTCCGGTGGCCCAGCTGGCTGGCCTCGATTCGCCGCTGGATTCGATGTCTTCTGATTTGGTTTTGCTGGTGATCAATCAAGGAATTCCATCAAATTAGCACGGAAAATATCCTGCTCTCGAGAGGAGGAAAAAGAGGAAAATACCAATTGGTATCCTGTGTCAATCAAAGGAACGATCCCACTAGGAAACAATTAATGTTTTCCTTAACAGATCACGACATGTCACATCGTCTTTACATCTTTCTTTATTTTTGGGCTGCCCGACTCTTGAATAAATATTGTAACTTCCTACTAGACAATATCGTTCGTTGGGCATGAACACTGTTAAAGGCAAGTCCATATTTTTGGTAGTTTAGGATTGTAGTCTGAACCTAACGCTACAAGTTTTCGTAGTCCCCAAGTTTTGTACGCTATATAAACAGCCCATGAGGCTTAATACAATAAATAAATATTGCACAACATATTATCGTCTATCAAACACAAACTTCGCGAGGAGGAAAGAGATACCGGAGAGGGAGCGATAAGATTATCTTCCCCTACGTGAACAACATGACATGAGCACCAAATATTGACGAATGACGACATCAAACCATGTAGCTATTAATGTATTATGAGCTTGAAGTGTTGAAGTGTCGAACACATGAATCCTTTCATTCAGAAAATATGTACTCTTCCCCCAAATTTCTCCGTCGAGAGCGATGCTACACGAGGCTCAATCTCTTGCGAGCCCCATATTGCTTGGGAGCCATGTGATGTGGACCCTCGTACCCTTCCTTTCTTTAGTTTCTCGTGGTCAAGAAGGGAAGCTCTCTCCAATCTACTCATTTCCCTTTGATTGTTGCTCGAATGAACTTCAACCTCCAACAAAAATGTTGCACTAACGGCATCTCGCATGTCCGCCACATGGGCGTAAATACAAACCCTCCAACTACTATGAGCAGGAGGGTCGGGCACCCTCTCCACACCACCCTTTAATCCGATCGGCAAAGCCGCACGCACGCTTGAGAGAGAGAGAGAGAGAGAGAGAGAGAGAGAGAGAGAGAGGAGAGGGAGAGAGAGGGCTGGTAGGGGAAAGTAACGACTCTCAAAGGGAGGGAGGGGAGAGACAGGGACGAGAGAGAGAAATGAGAGCCCCCACAAGGGTCCTTAAAAGAGCCAAAGCCGTTATAGAGAATAGGAGTGTACATGTGTTTGTCGTCAACCCGTCCATCCCTCCAAACCCATCATATACGCCCCCTTGTCATACCTAGTGTGATCAAAGCTTTGGCACTGCCCTTACATTGTTGGACAACCCTGCTTCACGCCATTCGCGGCCTCGGAGCGTCAACGACATAGGGGTCCTTTGTCTAGGAGGAAGAGATATCAAAGCACATGAATCTATCCTTGATAGTTTCACATTCAACCAGTTTGAACCCATGTAAAACCGATGACCTAACACGTATTACTTGGTGTT
The DNA here is from genome assembly GCA_947311845.1 of Poa pratensis. Classification (NCBI taxonomy): domain Eukaryota; kingdom Viridiplantae; phylum Streptophyta; class Magnoliopsida; order Poales; family Poaceae; genus Poa; species Poa pratensis. The sequence continues at coordinate 40,901,357 of CAMZMU010000056.1, read as the reverse complement.
TACCAGATGGTCTTAGTTTATGTGTTCACAAACAACCCGACACAAGAATTTCGTTCCTATAAGACAATTTGCTTGAAGACCTAAGAAAGTTCGAGGAGAATTAGATATGTGTTATTTTTTAAATATAAATATTTTTATTGACACAAAGCTCTGCGAGGATGATACATACAGTCAGTAAACTCCCACTCGGTTTGCAGATAGCAAGATGGACACAATATATATATATATAATTTGTCTGAAGTAAAAGAATTATAAGTTTGACCAACTCAATAGATAAAAAATAAACATTCATATCTAAAATAAATAAACTATGAAAACACATTTCATGATGAATCTATCTATATTGATCTTGTATTTCTAAAAACTCTGACAGATTCCTTTGTAAACTTGCTCAAAATATTTAGGACAAAACTTATATCCATATATTTTAGAATTGAACCGGCACTGCCAAACTAAATTAATTTAATTGAAAATATATTCTATATGCATTTTATTTATTTATTTATTATCGAGACAGGTCCGCTCTGTTTTTTTTGTTTTTTGTTCCGGGTGGGTTAAGTCTAGTTTGAACCTAGAATCAGCTAAGAACCAAGACAACAAATACACTATTAATCTCCATGTTCGCTCCCACGTGTGCTTTACAGGACATGTCGTTTTATCATTAAGTTGTACGTACCCTGTTACTCGATAGTTCATATGCTGTTCAAAGGAGGAACAAAGTAAAAGAAAAGGGATTACTCACTTACAGCCTTCACTTTCATTATTGTTTTCCTTCCCCGGGAGACATGGCGCCGTACAAATCATGGCACAGGGGCTCCTCATTGCGCTCCATGTGATGAACGGTACGTCCGGCATGAACAGGGCACCGATTAACAGCAGTTATATCAATCGTTCTTTCACGTCCTGTGTTTTGTCCAGATACACTAGAACGATGGCACGCGCGTGTCTTAAGAAATTTAATTAAACACATGAAATCTAAGTTGACTATAGAAATATGCAACCAAAAAATTCAGTTGATTGGCGAAACTATTTATGTTGTTCACATGATTTATTTTGTAGTTACATAGCGGGATGGTATGATCTGATCATTCGAACGGCAAAAAAGGATGACATGGACAATTTAAAGCTAAAGTAAAAAAGATGATGTAGATATACTTGCATGACACAATAACTGATGAATGTTAGTGGTCAATTGGTTGGTTAAAAGAGTAAGTGATGTGCATAGTTTGCATGTTAAGATAGAAACATTAATTACAGTGAGTAGGGTTTTGCTTTATAAGAAGTATAGATCGCTGGAATATCATGTTCGTCTCGTTTAGCCCTGTAACAATGCAACGGGGTTTTAGGAATGTGTCATCGATGCCCAAAGCGATCTTGTCAATCATACAAGGGCAGGTCAACCTATAAGCCATGTTTGCAGCGTGCGAAACATTTGAGCTTCATCATGGCATGGGAGTAGGTTTTTCTTCAGTTGAGATGCTTGCCTTCTTGTAAATTTGGACCTCTTCTTAAATATTGAAATCAATGAGGCAAAGCGTTTGCCTCTATTTTTAGTATTTCTTACACAATTTACACTATTTAAACATTTCTTTAAAACCTACAGTGATTGCCCACCTAGCGGCCTGACTACATGGCATGAGACATGAGGTGTATTTAGCCCGTCGAGTATGAATCATGAACTCAGCTGGTCAAAGTGCATTCTCGATCCTTATTGTGTACGCTATGAAGAATTTATAGGTCACTCAGAGCTACCATGCATGAAAGTGCAATTTTGAAGTGATCCACATGATGATCAAGAACACCCTAAAAATCTCCTTAGCACCCTAGAAACTCGTCCAATCTACTCTATTGTTGGGCGAAACTATGCATAGAGGAAAGAAGAGTGGCGACAATGTTTTGAACCTTGGGTGTCACTTATGTGGGGACCACCGGACCATAAGGACCATAAACTTGATTGCTTGACCTAGGCTATGCATTTTTTTTGCTTCCACCTCCCTCTCTGAATGTCGCGTTTTTTCAATGAATACCTACATATTTCAACAAGCCAGAGAAGATATTACAACTACCTCGTCCAAACACGACAAGTTATCGGGCAAGCGTCAATCTAGCACACCGTCCGGTCGTGATCTCGTATTCTGCGAGGTCATGGCCACTACCTGTTGGAACTAGGTAATCCTAATAAAATGAATATCTTGAATGCCACGTGGATGTGTGGTGGGAATATACACACTAATAAAATAAGCGAACATATACACAATAAAACGTTTATAGATACATGTGAATGTGAAAAACCCCTAAAATATCTTATATTTAGGAACGGGGGATAATATTCACTATATTTTAAAATGGAGATGGTAGAATTATAGTAGTACAATATACCATAGCTGTCGTATCATCCACTGACGTCCTCATGCAGAAGGTGATTAACATGGAAGTCACGTGTCGGACACATTGTGGCAATACGAGTATAAATCAACAGTAGGGTGGTTTTCACCGTAAAGCAAGACACAACCTGTGCATTCGACCAACACAGGCCGGCCGACACCGACACTACCGAACCCTGTGCGTTCAACGGGCTGACACTTCACAGTACGTCGGTAGTAGAGTAGTACGTGAACAAACGTCCATCGTTTGGCCGGTGGAAACCCTGATCGCGACTCTTGGCCGTGGACGATTGACAAATCGACGGGCAGTTATGGGCGGTTAGAGTTAGACTGCACTGCACAACTCGATTACCGCAAGACTGTTCTGGTAAATTCAAAAAAAAAAAACTGTTCAGGTAGAGAAAAAAGAGAAGGGAGAGCGACCCAAAAGTTGCCGGATGAACGGTAGCGGCCATGGTGATTTCTCAAGATGCGACAGGTACGGTCCGGTTCGATCTGATATTGGACCACCGATCCAAATAGCAGGTTTAGGTTTGTCCCGCACCTCTCATTATAGGTTCATGGGTAATCCAAGGTTCGGTCCTCTTGTGCAAAACGTAATAGCAACACTCATGACATCACAAATACGACATTTTTAAGGCCCACGTGGTTCTACGCTCAGAGAAACTGAGAGCGGAGAGAGAAAAGAGGCGCTGCCAGCAGCACTTGACGACGGCGAGGAGAGGCAGCCGACAGCCGGAGCCGGCGCCTCAAACCACAGCCCGACAGTTGCGCACTGTAGCTAGGCACCAAGAGGCGCGACACCACAGTACGGCTGCGCTGTATCCCGGCTGCATGTCGACTGCAATCAGCTTCGCCGTGTCTGCGCGGCGGCCACGGGAAGCGGCGAGGCCCCGAACCGGGCGCGGCGGCGGGCGGCTAGGAGGAGCCGGTGCTCCACGGCTGCGGCGGGAATCCGGGGCGCCGGCGAGTGGCTGAGGAGCACGGATCGGGGGCGATTGGGCGGGGAAGGTGGCCTGCCCTGCTGTGTGAAGGCTGGCAGCCCGGCAACGGGTAATCCGGGGACGGGGTCTGGGGAATCCATGGCGGAGGCCGGTGGGCTGCGAGCACCTCCTGCAGCATTACAGCGTTCCGGCGGCCGGCAGCGTGGACGAGTTGGAGACAGTCCGAAAAGAAGGATCCGCAAGGGGCACGGCGTGCTCGACCCCAACGAGCTTATGCCGGTGCCCGCGAGGGCACAACGCCAGCGCCATCCAGTTCGTCTGAGGAGAGGTGCGGTTGACCCTAGTTCGAACAGATTAGATGCACGTGCCTAATGTTGTGTGGGTCAGAACCTTAACCTATTGGTAGCAAAATTCAGGTCCGGTCCAGCGTCACTGGTTGGACCAGACCCATCACATCTATAGTGATTTCTCGCTGTCGCTCAGAAGATATTGGAGTCGATCGAGCTCTCATTCCTGACGCATCCACCTCATCAGCCGCACCGTATGTATCCCCAATTATGTTTGCTTTACTGGGCAGCTTCTGAATCTGATGAGACTGAAGCACTGATAAATGAACCATGGTCGAAATTATTCTCTCAGCTAAAGCACTGATAACTGAAGTGAAGGCGTGTGAGCTCGTGGCATTAAAGGGAGCCAGCAGGTCAGCAGGACAAAGATTTGGTTTTGCTGGTGCGAGGATACGATATGGTAGCACGGCCCCTGGGAACTCGGGTCCACCCCTAATTTCTTATCCTACAACCTACGTTGCAGAAAACAGAGCAGGCAAACGAGGAAGAGATCAAATCAGAACAGATCAAACCAAGATAGCCTCTCTTCCTCTTATGAAGCATGAAAACAATGGCATGTGACGCTGTATGCCGTTTTTTTCTGTCCTAGCTATCGCGCTGATGCAAGTGTGACATGTCTGCCCCTGCAATGCATGAAGGACGAGCTAGTTGTTTTTTAGATGTTGGGACTTGGGACTACTTGTGGCACCAACTGTCCGCTCAGCCAGAACCGCAATTTTTTGGTTCTGGAGATTTATTCACCGGCGATCGCATTAGGAAAAGGTGAAAATATATCTTTTAGAGCCGAGGATCGTTTGGTGGTTTATTTGTTCATCCTACCTCCCTGACCTCCACATATGTCCACATAACGAGTATGGACGTGCCGCTTTTTATTTTTAACTCAAGGGCTTGTAATTGTGTGGATGGAGGGGAAAGTATATAGCTAAGTGAATGGTACCAAATAAAAACCATTTTTTAAAAGTTATTAATGGTAATAGTCAATCGATTGAATACATGTGTACTCACGTTTTTGCTGCACATTTGGTTCTAAAGAAAAACAATTCTCTTTTGTTATTTTTTAAAACTTTTGTGTGCTCCAAAGATGATGACATCTTTAATAGTAAAGACTATGTTCATTGTATTAACAATAAGCAAGTAAATTCTCATTGGAGAATGTTTGTCATGACGTGATCAAAAATCCCGTAAACACATAACCATCGCATAGAAATTTATGGAATAGAAAATAAACTTAAACAATGTCTTCGTACACAATTACGGATCTTAAACTAAAATAGGGTTACAATGATCAGTATTAATAAGATCCAAAAAAAAACTGTTGTAAATTCAGATCCACATTCCACCGTGACGTAGCCTTGTATGAGTTCTCTATGTTGCAAATTGCTCCTTTTCACCCTCTACATCCGCTGTCGACTGACCGGTCCATAAGAGATATTATTCCAAACAATTCTAAAATGATTTGAACAACAGTTTAGTCGTTACCGCAATTAACGGTCGATAGTGACGTGATGACACCAAAGTATCTACTAATGGCGGGCGATGTAGATGTAGATATCGAAAGAGATATAAACAAGTAACACTACCGTCAGATATAGCAGCACCTGGTCGGACTAATCATAGAAAAATGGAAATTAATCTGCCCTTAGACCATGGTGGTTTGAATTTCGCTTCCGGATACGTCGGCAGCTAGCTGACGGATGAGCGAATTAAAAAAAAAATACCAAGTGTATATTTTTCTTCTAGGTGAAGCTACCGGCTCCAGGCCACACACCATGTGCGACGGAAGAAGCGACAATGCGTGACGAGGAGAGCCCGGGCAGCAGGGCTTCCGACAAATCCGCGTGGCACTTCGGGACCCGTCCACGTGGCGCCAGGCCCACGGCACACGAGCAGGTACTACTAGATGCGTGGATCGACGTGGCAGGCTACAGCCATATCTTGTCCTGCTTGCTGGCTACATGGATCTCGATCGGCAGGTGCAGCCAAGCCAAGGCGCGCGCACGTACCGGCCGGTCACTGCAGGCAAAGACGCAAAAAAAAAAATAATGCGCCAGTATCCTCTCTTGGGCCCGGGCCGGGCCGGTCATTCAAGCGTGCGAGGAGAGCGTAGTTGTGGCCATGTGATGCATGGCCCACAGCACCATACAACTCACACCACACATGAACAGTACGTACGATTATGATGTCACAACTGCTAAACAAATCCTCTTAATCCCTCGACGTACCACGTACGCACATGCCGACGAGTTAGTTAATTAATTAGCTAGCTGATTTTAGAGCGCAAATCAACATCTGAGTTGTTGCCGCATAGTACAAGACTTTGGCAACTGCAGTGTAAAATATACTATACTCAGTAGTCAGTAGATGATACGTACACGTAAAAGTACGGACGACCAGAGTAATACAAATCGACAGCTAGGTCGGGCATCAGTTCCTTACCTTAAACCTAAAGTCCGAGTAGCTTATATTAATAAACCTCACGATCGATGAAGCCGTGCTACCTCGGCAACGTTAACGAGGATGGCTATCTGTTGCGCGAGCGGAGACGCGTTGACGCGCTGGTGGTGCTCGTGCAGGCGCAGCGCGTGGACGGACGTGGGTGGGTCTCACCCACGTACCTATCTTCTTCCTCCTTTCCATCCATCTCGTTCCCCATCCCTCCACAGTCCTTCTCTCCCCAAATTCTTTCTCCTCCACGACGCGAGACGGCGAGCGGCGACCGGAGGGAGCTGCGGCGGAGAAGCCGCCGTCGAGGATGGAGCGAGGCGGCAGCCGAGCAATAGACAACAGGCCGAGACGGCGCCGGCGACGTCGCGCGGAGGCGCGACGGAGAAGGCGGCCGTTGAGGATAGACTTAACTTGGGGGGTGGGGTGGGTCGCCGGAGCCGGAGAAGAAGTGGGTGCGGGGGGGGGGGGGGGGGGGGGGGGGGGGGGGGGGGTTAGAGGGATGGTCGGGGTGGCGGCCGACCGGCGGAGGTGGTGATTTGAGAGGGCGGGGCGGCGAGGCGGTCGCGGAGCGCCGCCGGCCGCGGGCGGGGCGGCAGGCGGTTAGGCCGGCGCCGCCGGCGGGGACGAGCTCGTCGACGGTGATGGCGGCGGCGGCGGTTGCGGTCTTCTTCCTCCTCCGTCCGCTGTGGGGCCCACCACGTGCGCTGTCGGAAACCGCGCAACGGGAGTCTTCCTTGCGCGCGCGCGCAAGCTAGCCTTGCCCCTCGGCAACACCCAGCTAGCGCAGCTCAGCCCAGGACCGCAATATATACTAGAACTACCAAACTAATCTCCGCATCAGCCATACATAAGTACTCCGTACGTAATACGTAAGGTATACGTATACACCAAACAAGCATAAAACAACCAGTTTTCTAGCTTAACCGCCCTCAAGGAAAAGAAGCTAGGCTAGCCTACGTACCAAAACCACAGAACAGTTAAGCTGGTCATATATTAATATATACTAGCAAAATGACCGTGCGTTGCAACGGGACCAAATCAAATCGGTCATGCTTAATCATGGATAAAGAATGTGGACAACCATATAGGTTCAAATTTAGGTATCGACTAATGCAAAATAATTACGGTATACATTAAACAAATCTTATTCAATTTTGAAGCAAATAATGTTGAGTTCAAATATTTTTCCCGTCGTCACCAAATCATACAGTGCTTCACCTTGCATTCTGCGTGGCAAGTGTTATCCCATTCCAACACTCCATCAAATAAAAAGATAGATATAACTCTCCATCAAGAATAGATATGTATTTGTTTTGTTATGGCTAGAAGAATGTACATGGTAAAATACCACGACTGAATTTTGAGTGCAATGCAGCATCCACTGTCTGCACTTTCTTGGGGCTGCAAACTGAAAACAAAACAATGCAGTTTATTCCGGTCTAGACTTGGTATGATATGGACTATAATAATTTACTGGTCTGTGCAAGATTATAGTTGGAAGTCCCCGCGTCCTGATAAAAAAATGGCCATGCAACCTTACATCCTATGTAGATAAGAAACTGAACAGCCCAAAAATGTATTGTTTGCGGGAGGACGGGGAATCGACGGATCCCGGCGTGTACATAGTCTAGGTGTGCGTGGGGTGCCTGCCGGCGGCGCTGTGGAGGTGGCGGCGTGGCCGGAGAGGCTTTTGGTGGCGGCGGTTCTCTCCTCTGTCCTTGGTGCTCCGGTGGAGGCCCTGGGCAGATCTGCCGTCGCTGGCGCGGCCGCTGCTCCTTGGAGCCGCGGCGTGCTTTCCCTCGAGCTGGCCGCTGTGGTGGCGGCGCTGGTTCTAGATCTTGGGGTCCGGCAGCCTCCACTTCGGTGGATGGTGGTGCTTTTGCTTAACTTTTCTGGGAGTTTGCAGGCGGTTCGCTCTCCCTCGTCGGTGGTCGCGGTGGGTGCGGTGGAAGACGGGTGGCGCTGTCGCTTTCGTCTCCGGCGTGAGACGGCGATGGCGGTTTGGCGGCAGCTCGAAGCCGATGCTCCTTCAACGTCCAGATTCTGGCGCCTGCGTCAGATGGCTCCTGCGGCATCTCAACGTGGTTGTTCGACCTGGCTGCTCTGGTGCGAGGTGAGCTCGCTTCCTTCTTCTCCGGCGGCGTGCTGCTGGCGCTCGAAGGCGGTGTGTTGCTTGGTGGATCCGTGTCCGCTGTGTGTGGGTTCGATCTTGCCTCTGTTCGTGCGTGTGTGGTCGTTTTCTTGTTGATCTTGTACACGAACTCCCTGTCAAAAAAAAGAATGAAAAGCAAGTGATAAAGTTTAATATGCTCCATCCTCTGTAGGAAGGTAAGAAACTGGTCTGGTAATTAATTGGCAACATATCATCACTCAAGATATATCAACAGTCACAACACTACAATGTGATCGACTCACCTCTCTGCTCAGCAAATTAATAGTAATATCTTATAGCCAACAAGTAGAGTAAGTAGAAGGGAGCATGGATTTACCAAATAAGTGTTATTTTCCTAACTGAAAGAAGTGCATAATGAAGATCGTTTAGCTCATGTTGCCTTCTAATTGCATCACACTATCGCTGCATCCCGCAAAATAGAATTATTGCAGGTTTCAGCACATACCATTCATCCATCATAACACTGAAGAGTTCAGTTCAGAGCCTTGGACATGGTAGTCAAAGCATGCAGGGACAGTGATGGTGTGGTGGCATAGTAGTAGCAGCAGGCTGATACTATGCAATCATCATGCATCAGGCTGCTCAACACAGAAAAGTGCATTCAGATCTTCATTCTTATTTATCTGAATTTCATCAAGTACACTCTTAACATTTTATTTATCTGAATTTCATCAAGTACACACAATACAGATGGGTGCTCCTAGATCCTTCTCTTCCCTGATCCACTACTTCTCAAAATCGCTGAAGACTACAGATAGTACTCAAAATCGCAGTACCAGCACACTCACGTGTGGAATTTGAGCTCCAAATCCAAGTACCAAACTACCGAACTCCTCTTGGTTATTCTCCACCTCCGCTGCCCAGATCCAATACCCACCAACCCGCCCCTGTCCTCTCCTCTGCTTCTACACCGACGGGTGCAGCCCAGCAGCATCCCCTGTTAGATCGATCTCCACGAGGCCGTTGGAGTCCAACGACTCCACGACCGATTCCCGTGCCCTGATCGGGGGTGCCCAACCTCCTATGGTTGGTGGGCCCCTGTCGCCAGCGCTATAAAGAGAGGTGGGGGGCCGGGGCACGGACTACAAGGTTCACCGCCGCCACAAACCCCACCGACAAAACCAATCCGATCTAGGGTTAGCGCTGTGCGACGGGAAGTACCACCGCCGCCACTGCTACCCACTGCCGTCGCCACCGCCGTCCACCATGGCCGGCGGCTCGAGCTCTTCCGCACAAGGAGAAGGTGATGATCCTCCTCCCCAATTTCTCTGTTCTACCCGTAGGATCTACCCTAGACGATTCGTGGGAGCTATCAATGGTATCAGAGCACCTACGGTGTAGATCTTACTCGTGTAGAAGAAAGAAAAGAGAAAATCAAAAGAAAAAGGAAAATTCCCCTCCGACGGAAACCCTAACCCCAATTTCAAAAGAGGGCAAAGAAACTCACCGGTTCACCGGCAAAGAGCGCCGCCGCAAAGGCCGCGCCGTTCCTCTCCAACCGACGGGCATCGGCAAGCCGAGCCGTCGGAGGAAGAACAGGGCAGTGGTGGGGTACGCCTCCGCCACGGCCGAAAGAGAAATCCCTTTCGGGGGCAAAGGGCGCGCCTCCGAGCCGCTGTTTTCCTCCTGGAGCTCGTCTTCCTCCTGGCGAGCCGTCGCGCGCAGAAGAGTCAGCAAGGGCGCCCACAACCCTAGCTGCGTCTCGCCGTTGCTGCGGGTCGTGGGGAGAGGGATGGGAGAGAGAGGAGAATAGAGGGGGGGGCTAGGGACGCGGTGGGTCGCCGGAGGACGGCGGGCCGCCGGACGTCAGGCCGTAGCGTCGTCGGTGCTCGCGAGAGAAAAGAGCAGAGAAGAAAGAATGCGGCTAAGTTTTTTTCGGACAGGGTCAACGACCACGTTTTTTGATCAAACGATAACCGCGCTGGACCGTCGGATCGTCACGGACGGCCAGGATGCACCGCGCTCTAACCCTAGCTGCTAGCGGGCCAGTAGGCCGAAAGAAGCAGGCCGTGGGCCGGCGTGGGCTGCGTCTACGACCGCCCCGAGCGGCAGATAGCAAGAAGGCCGTGGGCCTCTTGTTTTTTCGAACAGAAAAATGTTTTCTGTTTTGTTTTTTACAGAAGCATGTTTTAGTCATGTTTTAGTTATGTTTTCTTTCTGTTTTCCTATTCAATTTTATCCAACGAAATTTTTGTTTAGGAAACAGAAGAAAAAAAAGAAATACTTGTTAAAAGTATAAAAGTTTATGAATTTTATTCATAATTTTCCGCTGCAAAATAGATAAAAGGATTTGTAAAAGAAAATAGAGTTAAAAAGTGATAATCATTTTTCTTTATTAAGAAAATGTTAAAGTAATTAGTAAAATGATTATGATTATGTTATTAATATGACCAACGTTATTAAATAACACAATCATGATTAATAGTTGTTTAAGGCATTTTTTTGCTATTTTCTGCCCAACGGTGAAGTAGTTTTAAAATTGCGCAAATAGTTGCATATTTCGATTTTCGACCAACGTTGAATTTGTTTATATGCAATTGTTGTCTCACTAAATTGTGACTTTCAGGAGGTTACCACTTGATGAGTTGCCTCAAGGACGTTCCGATGCTCAGGGGTGACAACTACACTGAGTGGAGGAAGAAAGTGGACCTGGCATTTGTGTGTGCCGAGGTTGACTGGGTTGTGGACACTCCACAGCCAGTCAAGCCAAAAGAGCCAGTAAGAGAGGCTAATGATGATGAATCTGCTTGGCAGAAAAAGTTGAGGGATCATTCTCCAGTGGAGATGAGTTACACCCTGGAGAACCAAAAGTGGCTGAATGCCAACAAGAAATGCATGGCATTTATAAAGAACACGATTGAGAACGCCATTGCGGGCTCAATCGCAGAGTGCACTTCCGTTGGGCAGTTTCTGGAAAAGATAAAGAGCCAGTTCACTGGCTCTTCAAAGGTGTATGCTACCCAGCTGCTCAACAGCTGGTCACAGAAAAGTACCAAGGAGGTGCACATGGCATCAGGGAGCACATCCTGAGGATGAGCAACATGGCTGCCAAGCTAAAGCCTATGGATGATGACCTGGAGCTCAAGCCTGCTTTGCTTGTCCACCTTGTCATGGCATCTTTGCCTAAAGAGTTTGAGAACTTTGTGATCAACTACAACATGTCCCCTGATAAATGGGACATTGAAAAGACCATCGCTATGTGTGTGCAAGAGGAGGAAAGGCTCAAGTCCTCTCACGGTGGTTCCCTGAACTACGTGAAGGAAAACAGGAAAAGAAACTACAACAACAGCAACCAAGGTGGTTCCCCCTCCAAGCCATATGGCAAAGGTCCCCAACAGTATCATCATCAGAGTCTCCAGTGGATAAAGATCAGTGTCTCCACTGCAAGAAGACTGGGCATTTCAAGAAAGATTGCCCAGATTGGCTCAAGTCAATAATGGCAAAGAAAGGTATAAACACAGTTTCTTTTGTAAATGAATCCCTGTATACACAGTTTTCGAAATCTACTTGGTGGATTGACTCAGGTGCAACTGTTCATGTTGCAAATTCTTTACAGGGATTCCATTCGACAAGGACTATGCAAAGAAGCGAAAGATGCATTGAAGTCGCGAATGGAGTTCAAGCAGAAGTTGAAGCTGTTGGCGACATCTCCTTGGAGTTGGCTGATGGTTTCACGATTTTGCTTAGAGATGTCTTATTTGTTCCTTCACTTCACAGAAATTTAATAAGTGTATCACGTTTGGATAAAGACAGTTATGAATGTTGTTTTGGACATGGCAAGTGTGCCATATGGTTTAAAGATGCTTGTGTGGGTATTGCTTTACTTCACGATGAGCTTTATTTGTTATCCTTACGTGAAAAAGTGCATTCTGTGTGTAATGTGAGTGAGCAAACTTCCTTGTCGAACAAAGAACAAAAGAAAAGAAAGCGAACTCATGACTCGTCGAAGTTATGGCACTGTCGATTAGGCCATATTTCGAGGGGAAGAATCGAAAACCTCGTTAAAAATGATATTCTTCCTCCGTTAGAGTTCTCAGATATCGAACAATGCATAGATTGCATAAAAGGAAAGTATGTAAAGCAAATTAAAAAGGGTGCAAACCGAAGTACAGCAACACTAGAAATCATTCACACTGATATTTGTGGACCGTTTTCTGTGAAAAGTGTGGATGGCTATGACTCGTTCATAACATTCACAGATGATTACTCCCGATATGGTTATATTTATCCAATTAAAGAAAGATCTGAAGCGTTGGATAAATTTAAAATATTCAAAGCAGAAGTTGAAAATCAGCATGATAAAAGAATTAAAATAGTCAGGTCCGACCGTGGGGGGAGTACTACGGTCGGCACACTCCATATGGTCAAGTACCTGGACCTTTTGCAAGGTTCTTACAGGAAAATGGAATAGTCGCCCAGTATTCTATGCCGGGCGAACCTCAGCAAAATGGAGTAGCTGAAAGGCGTAACCGTACTCTTATGGATATGGTGCGCAGCATGATGAGTTATTCCACCCTGCCATTGGGATTATGGATGGAGGCGCTTAAAACCGCCATTCACATTCTCAACAGAGTACCAAGCAAGTCGGTGCCCAAAACACCGTACGAGTTGTGGACAGGGAGAGTTCCCTCTCTGCGCCACTTGAGGGTCTGGGGGAGCCCAGCTGAGGCAAAAGTATTTAATCCAAATATTGCAAAGTTAGACCCCAAAACAGTAACTTGCCACTTCATTGGCTATCCTGATAGATCAAAAGGTTATCGTTTCTACTGCCCAGACAGATACACAAAGTTTGTAGAAACGAGACATGCAGTCTTCTTAGAGGACGAAATGATGAGGGGGAGCATGGTAGCTCGGAAAATTGATCTTGAGGAGAAGAGGGTGTGTGCACCTTTTCCGATGATTCAGGAGCCATTTTTCGCACTACCTGTTGTAGCTGCACCGACAATCCCTGAGATTGTGGTGCAAGCACCTGTTGTAACTCCACCCGTGACAACTGTGGGTGAAGATCCGGAACCTGTCCGTCAGGAGCCGACTGAACCGTTGTTGAGCATGAAAGGGAGGTGCAGCAGCCACTTTTAGAAAATGAGACCCTTAGAAGGTCTAAAAGAGCTAAAAGGTCAGCTATTTCTACTGATTATGTTTATAACATAGAAATAGATCATATGGAAGGTGATCCCACTTCATATGAAGAAGCCATGAGAAGCCCTCACTCATCGAAGTGGGTGGAGGCAATGGAAGACGAAATGAAATCGATGAGTTCCAACGATGTTTGGGACTTAGAGGAAATTCCTAAAGGAGCCAAAACAGTAGGCTGCAAATGGGTCTACAAAACTAAGTATGACTCCAATGGGAATATAGAAAAGTATAAAGCAAGACTTGTGGCAAAAGGCTTTACGCAAAGAGAAGGGGTAGATTACAATGAGACTTTTCTCCGGTCTCATGTAAGGATTCCTTCAGAATCATAATGGCATTAGTTGCACATTTTGATTTAGAGTTGCATCAAATGGATGTAAAGACGGCATTTCTAAATGGAGATTTAGAAGAAAATGTTTACATGAAACAACCCAAGGGTTTTTTCATGGAGGGGAAGGAACATATGGGATGCCGTCTAAAGAAATCCATTTATGGATTAAAGCAAGCCTCTAGACAGTGGTATCTAAAGTTTAATGAAACAATTAAAAGATTTGGATTTAAAGAGAATGTTGAGGACAACTGCATTTATGCAAAGTTTAAAAGTGGGAAATATATTTTCCTAATTCTGTATGTGGATGATATCTTGCTTGCTAGCAGTGATGTCAGTCTACTACTAGAAACAAAGAAGTTCTTGTCCTCAAATTTTGATATGAAAGATCTTGGTGAAGCTTCATATGTTTTGGGCATAGAAATTCACCGAGATAGAAAAATGGAGTGTTAGGACTATCGCAGAAGGCATATTTTGAAAAAGTTCTTAAAAAGTATAATATGCATAAGTGCAGTGCCACACCTGCTCCTATAGTCAAGGGCGACAGTTTGGGAAATTCCAATGTCCCAAGAACCAGTACGAGATCGATCAAATGAAAGGAATACCATATGCTTCGGCTGTTGGAAGCTTACAGTATGCACAAGTGTGCACTCGCCCTGACTTAGCATTTATCACCGGGGTACTCGGTAGATATCAAGAGAATCCAGGCCCAGAGCACTGGAAAATGGCAAAGAAAGCTTTGCGTTATGTGCAAGGCACAAAAGGCCTCATGCTAACATATAAAAGATCTGATTCCCTAGAAATAAGAGGGTATTCAGATGCAGATTTTGCGGGAGACAAAGATGATAGAAAGTCCACGACAGGATATGTGTTCACTCTCGCAGGAGGGGCTATTTCGTGGAGAAGCTCCAAACAGTCAATAGTTGCATCATCTACGATGTATGCAGAATTTATAGCATGTTATGAGGCCACGGGGCAGGCGCTATGGCTAAAGAAATTTATACCCGACTTGAAAGTGGTAGACTGCATTAGCAGACCACTAAAGATGTACTGTGACAACGAGCCCGCAGTATTCTATGCTCACAACAACAAGTCGAGTAATGCTACAAAGCCAATAGAAATAAAGTATTATGTTGTGAAAGATAAAATCCAGGATCAAACTATAAGTCTCGAGCATATAAAGACAAAGAATATGCTTGCGGATCCGCTTACGAAAGGCTTACCACCCAGCGTGTTCATGGAACACGTAGCCGGCATGGGTTTAATGGAAAGCCTATGATTCCTGGATTATTTGAGGCCCAAAAGTAACAAATGGTTTCAAAAACAGAGAGGTATATTGTAGCTGTCTGATTCTATCGGCAATTGAGCTGTGACGATGAAACATGCTCTATGTACTGATCTGTAACGAAACGATTAAAATGAAAGTACAAAGTTAAAAGTAAAAGTGGAGATCTAAGGGGAGAATGTTAGATCGATCTCCACGAGTCCGTTGGAGTCCAACGACTCCACGACCGATTCCCGCGCCCTGATCAGGGGCGCCCAACCTCCTATGGTTGGTGGGCCCCTGTCGCCAGCGCTATAAAGAGAGGTGGAGGGCCGGGGCACGGACTACGAGGTTCATCGCCGCCACAAACCCCACCGACAAAACCAATCCGATCTAGGGTTAGCGCTGTGCGACGGGAAGTACCACCGCCGCCACTGCTACCCACTGCCGTCGCCACCGCCGTCCACCATGGCCGGCGGCTCGAGCTCTTCCGCACAAGGAGAAGGTGATGATCCTCCTCCCCAATTTCTCTGTTCTACCCGTAGGATCTACCCTAGACGATTCGTGGGAGCTATCATCCCCATCCCCATATACCACCACCGACGCTGCCCAGCGCAATGCCCACCTCCCATCTCCTATCGTTTATCTCCAACAGGTCCGATGCCTCCGCACGGAGGAGCGCCGGGGCGGGTTGCTGCAGCCCGCCCAGCTGCCCTCGCCCATCAGCCATCCGCATCTGAAGAGCAGTACCATGGTGAAGAAGACCAAAACTCCACGATGACAACGAAGATGCAGCGGCGAGGCATGGCTCCTGGGCATGATATACACTTTACCATGTTAATTTAAATGCTCCGCTGGCTTAGATTTGGGATTGTTCCTTTTCGGGTTGTACCGATGGATCAGGATACCATATCTTATATTATATGTTTATGGTGTCTTTTCAGCTAATCCAGCTTATGCATGAAATGATTCTTCAGGGATCAGGGGCCCTCCTCCTTGCTACATATAGAGCCGCCCATAGAGAGATAGGACACCTTTTAGGTCTGAGATTTTATTTTAGTCTACGGGGTATGATTCATTGGGTATATCTCAATGATGAGTTCTCGGTGTTCTGGCTATATTTGTGAATTTTCGCTGGCTGATTCGATTTGGAATTTTAGACCGGGTTGCCGGCTTAGCTTAGGGTATTTTCTGGCAGATTGGAAGCGGAAAAGGCGTCGTGTTCCATAGTTCCATTCCATACATCTGTACATGCTCGTGGAGGTAGCAAAAACGTGGACAGGGCCCGACCAAGATAGTTAAACAGTACTGGGAAGTGGGAATACTTTCCGTTCCGGTACTTCTAATTCGATTCCTTGGCCTTAAAGCTACTTAGGTGGTTCTCCCTCTCTCTTTTTTTGCCTTAAGTTTTGTTGTACATCCAGTCATCCAGGGTCCATGGCAGATGTGATGTGCCACAAGCAAATCACACACCTCAAATGGAAAAGGAAGCGGAAGGGGATGAACAAAGTTAGTTGGGCCTAGTTTGGCCTGTTTGTTATTCTGCCCGGAGCGCATGAGAAAGCCCACTAGAAGCCCATAGTCCAGTGCCCAAGCGGGAAGCGGACGTGAAGCCCACATGTAATCGACATATTACCCTAAAAAAAGATGTAATCGACATATGCATGTTAGGTTGATCTCCAGCGGCGTGGGCCCAACGGCTCATCCGCACCTATGATCAGCGCCCTGATCGGGGGCGCCTGATCCAACTGTGGTTGGTGGGCCCCTGTCACGCTGCGTATATAAAGAGGTGGGGGTCGGCGGCGTTCAGTACGAGGTTCGTCTGTGCCACTCGACCCCACCGACACCACCCTACCGATCTAGGGTTAACGCAGAAGTGACGGGAAGCTCCACCTCCTCCGCCACTCATCACCACCGCCGCCGTCGCCGTCCAACATGGACGGCACCAGCTCGGGCTCCTCGAGTCAAGGACAAGGTGAACCATCTCCTCCCATCCCTCTGTTCTACCCTAAGATCTAGCCTAGTCGATCCAGAGGATTAAACATTGGTATCAGAGCACCTAGTTGCTAGATCTTTTTGCGGTAGAGAAGAAATCAAAGAGATCAAGGAAACCCTAGTTCATCCCCAAAAGAAAATCCCCAAAATCAAAAGAGGGGAAAAGGGGACCGGCGTCGCCGGCAAAGAGCGCCGCCGCAAGGGCCACGTCGTTCCTCTCGATCCAATGCGCATCGGCATGCCGAGGCACTGAACGAAGAACACGGGCGGTGGGGCACATGCCTCGCCACCGCCGAAAGGACGAACCCCTTCGGGGGCAAAGTGCGCGCCGCCCAGCCGCCATCCACGAGCTCGCCGACGAAAGGGGGCAGAGGAGGTTTTCGTGCTTCTCTCTCCCTGCTAGGTGGGCTGCGGTGGATGGGAAAAAGAGAACAGAAAAGGGGAGAGAGGAGGCTAGCCGCCGTGGCGTCGCTGTCGCCGGCGGGCTGCCAGCGTTGGAGTTCTCCTCCTCCACGGACCCGCCGCCGTCGAGAGGCACAGAGAGAGTGAGCGGGGAAAGGAAAAGTGCGGCTAGGGTTACGGGAGGAAGCTGTGCTCTCTGGTCTTGTTCCAGCGAGAACGTCGGTGAACCGTTGGATCGCACGGACGGCCAGGATCGTCCGATCCAAACCCTAGCTAGATGCGGGCTGATTGGGCCGAAAGATAACAATGGGCCGCGTCGCTCGCTCTCGTGGGCCGCGTAAGCGTCGCCTCAGGCGACATATAGATGCGGGCTGATTGGGCCGAAAGACAACAATGGGCCGCGTCGCTCGCTCTCGTAGGCCGCGTAAGCGTCGCCTCAGGCGGCAGATAAAGAAAAGGCCTTGGGCCACGCAAAGCACAGAACAGTTTCTGTTATTTTTCAGAAGCTGTTTTATTTGTTTTTTGGTCCAATTTTTGGGCAAATTTCATCTAGTTTTTTCTATTAAAAATTATCCAACGAAATTTTGTTTTAGAGAAACAGAAAAGTGATAGAAATATTCCTGAAAAGTATAAAGTTCATGGAATTTTTATTTCATGTTTTCCGCGGCAAATAGAGAAATGTGCTCTTTTAAATTTAAAAGGTCAAAAGAATTAAAAAGTAAGAATTAAAAGAGCATGTTAAAGTGTTTTTTTAGTAATGATTATGATTCTGTTATTTTATGACCAACGTTGTTAATAACATAATCATGATTTGTTACTCGTTGAACAGTGCAATGTTTGTGAAATACAGATCATATTTTATAGTTTCTGCTGTAAAGTAAAAGGACTCTTCTCTAATTAAATTGGAACCAACAGGAAAAAAAATTAATTAGAGAGGAGAAAAAAAAAGAGAAATACTTGTTTAACAGATTAATTATGGTATTGTTATTTTCTGACAAACGTTGATGATAGCAGTACTATAATTATATGAGTTCTATAGTCAAAGGGCTAGATCTCTGATAATTTTGCATGAAAGTGATCAATTTTCAGAGAAAAGATAAAAGATCAAGAAATGCTTTTGAACTATAGAAATATGTATATTTCGTGTTTCCGCTGAAATAGAGTTGATGATAATGTTATTTTCCAAACAGAGTTCTTTATTGTAATAGAAATATTATCATCATATTGTTTATGAGTTTTATGCATTGATTCTATTTCTGCCCAACGGTGATGTAGAATTAGTGTAGAAAGATGATGTTTTATTCTAATTCTGCCCAACGGTGATTTAGAATATAGAAGAAAGTTTTAAAGATTTAAGGTGCATATCCTTAACCAAACCAACGAAGGGTTATTTTTTATGCTCGTTATTGTTTATTATTATTGAATATTTTCTCAGACAAAGATTCCCATGTTTTCATTCGTGAAAGCAAAAGGATGGGTACTTGTGACCCGAAAGATGACCAAGAAAGGTCATAAAGTGAGAGAGTATGTTCTCTCTAAAGAATGACTGCAAAAGAAAAAAGAATTCTTGGATGTTAATCCAAGAATACAAATAGATCATCGAGAGTCTTGTTTGACAAATGTCTTTCATGTACTCTCCATGCAGAAAACAAATAAATAATTCAGAGTTTTGTTTAACGAATTTCTTTCATGTACTCTATATGAAGAAATTTTTTAAACGAGCAACATGAATGCTTAATTTGGCCAACGTTGGATTAAGCATGTGTATAGAAGAGTATTCAGATTTATTTCTGAATTTGATGATTGAATATACAGTCTAAAGAGCCAATTGTGGCATCTATGTCTCTTAATTACCCGCATGACGGGAAAAGACGATAATAATACCCACGTGGTGGACAAAGTCTGAGAAAATACCCGCATGGCGGGAGAAAATTTTGACAAAGGACTTATTCTATATGACAGGAGAAAGATGTGATGACTCATGTGTTTTTATATCGACCGTACTCCTTATGTATCATAGTTATAAAGCACTTAATGAGTCAAAAGAGAATAAAGTTACAAATGAACCTAAAGATAAGAATATTATGCAAGTGTGACTTGCAGTACCATTGAGAAAGAACTCTTGTGAGTTTTGAAAAGGGAATTAGGAAAAAGTACTCCCATACGTTAAAAGATAACTTCATATTGAATAAAGCAGATAATCAAAGTTTCGAAATTGTGGCAGAAAGGTTCTTGCCACATTTCGAGGGGGAGATAGAGAATGTTACAGAATAAACTCCCCTATACTTCAAATAATGTGATGCATATAATGCACCTAAGTGATCTATGATGAATTGTGATCGTCTGGGGTGTACGACGGTCATAATAATGATACCCCTAAAGTAAAGAAATAGATGTATTCTTGGATATTTTACAGCTCCGAAAGGAGACTAAGGACGGTACTCAAAGTGCCATAAAGAAGACAGATTGACAGGTTAACAGAATAAACCCAAATAAAAAGGATTAAGGATACACCATTTTGGAGAAAATGGAGTAATCTGGGGGAGCATGGTATGAACATACCTAAGGCTCGAATAGATTTTATCCGGGGGAGCTTGTTGCTTTATAATAGAGATGAACAAGCAAACATGGATCTTGTGATTTAGGTCCTTGTAAGAGCTATAGCAATAAAAGACTACAGAATTAATTGCCTCTAGGCAATGACAGAACAACAACATCCCCATATGAGAAAACAGATGACTATAAAGTCTATATCAGAGAAATTTAAATGAAGGTTGATCCCACCTCATTTACAGAAATTATAAGAAGCGCTCAATCGATTTTGACAAGTGTCTACTTGTCTTAATGATTAGAGACTATGTGAATCCCGACGATGTTTGGGACTCATAAGTAATTTCCAATGGAGCCAAAACAGTAGGCTATAAAGGGTCTACAACGCCAATGTGACTCCAAAGGAAATATGTAAAAAGCGATTTTAAATCGAAAGATTTGAGCTAAGAGAATAAACAGATTATAATAAGTGATAATGGCACATAATGATCTGAGTTACATCAGATGAAAGAAAAAGAACACAAGGGATCTTACGGACTAGAGCAAGTCTCTAGAATCAGAAGTTATTTTGGGTTAAAGAGAATGAGAGGACAATCGCTTTTCTACAAACTTATAGAATGAGAAATTCATTCCCTAATCCTGTGTATGTGGATGATATCCTACTTGCTAGTGGTGATGTCTATCTACTACCGGCAGAGAAAAGAAGTTCTTGTCCTCAAAAGAGTATTCTCGATAGAGTGTCTGTCGTTAAAAGTATCGAGATTTACTAAGAAAAAGAAGAAAAGGGGTATTAGAAATATCGCATGGACATGCTGAGAAGAAGTTTCTAAAGCATGCATGTCGAGAAAATCTACGCCTGTTCTTATTGTCAAGGGTAATGGAATTGAGAACTTTAGTGTTCCAAGAGATAACTTAGAACAGATCAAATGAATATAGTACCATATGCTTCAACTGTTGGAAACTCAATATTACCCTGACAATTCACGTATCCAGGTTGTTTTGGCAATGTCCAATCCAGATATAGATCACTGGAATGGAATCAAAGATATCGGCCTCGTGCTAAAAGAAACAGAGTGCTCTCAAAAGGTTGTGAGTACAAAGTTAGATCTATAAATGTGCTCTCAAAAGGTTGTGAGTACAAAGTTAGATCTATAAATGTGCTCTCAAAAGGTTGTGAGTACAAAGAAAGAATTTGTGAAATGTATAGCGAAATCCACAATTGTCGCTAAATTTCACATTTGGAGTTTTTGTGTGGAAAAGCTCCAGAGAATGAAAAGATTGACATCAGTGTGATGTAAAGACATGTATAGCATGATATAAGGCCGAGGGACAGGGAAAATGGTTAAGGAAACCTGTACCCGGAATTGATAATGGTTGACAACAGCAATAACCATTGAGTAATTCACTCATAAGACAACGAGTCAAGTGTGGTGCCAAACACATTGACACAGAGTTATACGTTGTAAAGGAGAAAGTCCGGAATTATGTTGAAATGCTTGGAGCATAAGAGGAACAGATAAAAGAAACACACAAGTGTTCGCAGATCTGCTAATTAAAGGCTTACCGCCCAGTGTGTTTGGAGAACACATAGTCGACATGGGTTTATGGTATAGTCTATATGTTTTCCGGACAATAAAGAGGCCCAAAAGATTAAAGGAACTATTTCTGAATGGAGGCGTACATTGTAGCTGTCTGATTCTATCGGCAATTGAGCTGAGACGATGAAACATGCTCTATGTATCGATCTGTGATGAAACGAGTAAAGTAAAAGGTAAAAGTAAAAGTTGAGATCATGGGGAGAATGTTAGGTTGATCTCCAGCAGCGTGGGCCCAACGGCTCACCCGCACCCATGATCAGCGCCCTGATCGGGGGCGCCCGACCCAACTGTGGTTGGTGGGCCCCTGTCACGCTGCGTATATAAAGAGGTGGGGGTCGGCAGCGTTCAGTACGAGGTTCGTCTGTGCCACTCGACCCCACCGACACCACCCTACCGATCTAGGGTTAACGCAGAAGTGACGGGAAGCTCCACCTCCTCCGCCACTCATCACCACCGCCGCCGTCGCCGTCCAACATGGACGGTACCAGCTCGGGCTCCTCGAGTCAAGGACAAGGTGAACCATCTCCTCCCATCCCTCTATTCTACCCTAAGATCTAGCCTAGTCGATCCAGAGGATTAAACAATGCACTGACAAGATCGAAGATGAAATGCATTTCTCAACGAGTGTGCTTGCTCATAGTGCATTCAACGATCATAGTCTCACACCTAGTGGGTTGAGCCACTCAAGTGACTTTTCATGACCTTTGAAATTAGTAAAACTTGTGTAGGTATATTCTTTTTTTTCACTCTAGTTTTGAAACAACATCATGATGCAAAAGATGGATCTAGATATGATGGCTTCAAAGATCTTTCATGTAACTATTATTTCTATCAAGTATCTTAGTCATGTGGTGTTTTACATATTTCGTTCTCATGCATGTACTCTGGTTTCTTTATTGATAAAAGTCAGAACATATACCAAAGAAACAAATGAAGGTGCCTTTTGTAGTTCACATTTTTTTTTGCTTAGTCAAGAATTAATGATTATGCATGTATGATATCCATGATGCAAGCAAATATGATGGTTTAGCTAATACCATTTCTCGAGCTGCCCATTCGCTAGCTATTGCTGGGATCATGTGTCTCCACAAAGAAATATGCATGCACTAAAGGCTTTTGACGATATCAAAACAAATTTAAATGTGCCTTCTTACATGGAAATTATTATCTTGACTTTCGGGATCATATAATCAAAACCCATAAGATTTTAGAGAATAAGTGCCAAGGCTCGAGTACTGGAAGGCCATTTATCTCAATGAATTGGCATTAGTTGTCCATAGAATGAAGAGAAAATACACCCAACAATTTAGAGATTGGTTAATTACAAGGTATTTTTTTAAATTTTTGTGTACATATGTCTTATTATAAAAATTGCAGCGGCAGGCTCTCCTAGAGTTTCACCCTAAAAAAATAGGATGGTTTAGCGGCGATCTCAAATTGAATTCGCCACCTCACTCTTCTTAATAATACCGCTCCGTTGACCGATATGCAAGACAACTGGAACACGCATCGCATGGAGCCATGGATCCAATAATAATGGAACATTGAGATGTAAGAGGTGAAGTTAGAGATGATGATTTTGAGGAATCTTACATAACTTTTAGTTTTATCATGTATCTTGCTCGTGTGTTTTTGTTTCAGTTTGTTCAATTTCATATACTTCGCTTAATAAATCAACTAAGCAAGGTCATTTGCAAAAAGTGCTTTCCCTAGTCCACAACTTGTTTTGTCAATAATTTCATGCAAACTTAACTAAAGGGTCACTAAAAGAAACTACAAAGCTAAGCTGAACCGTTCTCTCCTCTCCAAACCCATGAGAGGCGATTTTCGGGTGCACCGCGCCGCCTCGTCCTCCTCCTTCTCCGCTGGTTCCGTCTGTGTGGGAGTGCAGGGAGGCCCTGATCTACCGGGTGCAGCTCTAGTTTTCCCTGCTTTGGGGCTTTTAGTAGGGATACACAGCGAGCTTCGTTGGTGGTGTCGATGTTACTAATTTGGCAAAGTTTTTTCCTCGAGCCTCTCCATCTCAACAGTGTCGGTTGCCGCAACATCGATGGCTCGTTAGCATAGATCCCTATTGCTATTGGTCTCTCTAGCAGGTGAGTTTTGATTTTGCAGGGTCTGTGGCTTGTTAGTCTTTAAGAGCATCTCCACCGGGGGCCTCCAATGGGGTGTACGCCCCCCCCCCCCCCCAATTGAGGCCCAATTAGGGGGTACCGGACACATGTCCGCCCAAGTGAACGTTGCAGCCCACAGCGGCGCCCCCAAAGGCCCGCCCCCCAACGGCGAGTGATTGCGTGGATCACACGTTCGCTGGGAGACCCCAAGAGGAAGGTATGAAGCAGTGTAGCAGCAGTTTCCCTCAGTATGCAACCAAGGTTTAATCGACCAGTAGGAGCAAGAAATCACTTCTGAAGGTTGTTGGTGGCGCCGTTACTCGATCACCAACGTGGAATCTGCACACAACACAATCAAACTACTTTGCCCCAACGAAACAGTGAGGTTGTCAATCTCACCGGCTTGCTGAAAATAAAAGATTAAACGTATGGTGTGGAAAACAGTAGTAAATTGCAGAGAATGAAAAGGAACAGTGTTTGCAGTTGGTTGTATTATCAGTGTAAAAGAATGGACCGGGGTCCACAGTTCACTAGTGGTGTCTCTCCATAAAAGATAACTAACATGCTCGGTGAACAAATTACAGCTGGGCAATTGACAAAATATTGAGCGCATGACAATGCATATATATGACATGATGATTACTATGATATTTATGTGGGCATTACGACAAAATACATAGACCGTTATCCAACAGCGTCTATGACTAATAATCCACCGCCAGGTTGTCATACCGAGTTCCCCGTTGGTATTAAGTTGCAAGCAACGGATAATTGCATTAAGTAATGTGCGTAAAGTAAACAAATGCATTAGACCTAACGACGTACCCTTAAGCTAAGCATCGGTTATTTTATCCCTAGTGGTAACTGCACATCCACAATCTTAGAAGTTATTGTCACTCTCCCAGATTACCGGAGGCATGAACCCACTATCTAGCATAAATACTCACTCTTGGAGTTACAAGCATCTACTTGGCCAAAGCATCAACTAGTAACGGAAAGCATGCAAGATCATAAATAACATATAAGATATATTGATAATCAACTTGACATAGTATTCAATATTCATCGGATCCCAGCAAACACAACATGTAGCATTACAATAAGATGATCTTGATCATGATAGGCAGCTTACAAGATCTAAACATGATAGCATAAAGTGGAGAGACAACCATCTAGTTACTGCCATGGACCCGTAGTCCAAGGATGAACTACTCACGCATCACTCCGGAGGCAGGCATGGTGATGTAGAGCCCTCCGGTGATGATTCCCTTCTCCGACAGGGTGCCGGGAAGAGCTTCTGAACCCTCCCGAGGTAGGGTTGACGGCGGCGGCGTCTCTGGAACTTTTCGTGGATAATGGCTCCGGTTTTTAGGGTTTTCGCCTCGGGAAGAATAAATAGGCGAAAGGGCGGCGGCTGCGGAGCCACGAGGGCCCCACACCACCCCACGGCGCGGCAGGGGGGCCCGCGCGGCCCCATGGTGTGGGTGCCACGTGGCCCTCCTCCATCTCTCCTCAGGACTCCGTCTTCGTGTTGGAAAAATAGGAGGTTCTGTCCAAGTTTCGTCCAATTCCGAGAATATTTCTAGACTAGCTTTTTTGGAATACAAAAACAGCAGAAAACATGAACTGGCACTGTGGCATCTTGTTAATAGGCTAGTCCCAGAAAATACATAAAAATGCTATGAAGTGTATATAAAACATGTAACAATTGGTATAATATCAACATGGAACATCAGAAATTATAGATACGTTTGAGACGTATCAGCGAGCAACGGATCGAACACCTTACGGGCGTTCAAATTGATTCCAAAAAAACTGAAAGGATTCAAATTTCATTCATATTTCTTATATATTACAAAGATTTCGAATGAAATTTGAAATACGGCGGCCTAGGCGCCCTAACCCTAGCCTACTCCTCGTTGTCGGTGTCCAGCCACACGTCGCCGCCGTCGTCGTTGTCGTCGACCACCACGTAGGTGGAGGAGGAGGCGGCACGGCTGGTGGACGCGCCGTCTTGGCGGCGCGTCGAACGGCTGCAGGAGGCGCCGCCGGAGGAGGAGGAGGCCGCCGTTGCCACCAAGGTGGCCATGGTGGCCATGTACCCGGGCTGTCGCGCTCGATGGTGGCCACCGAGTCGGCGAGCGCCGCCAGGAACCCGGGCGTGTCGCCGTCGTGCTCGTTTCGCAGAGGGGACGACACGTCGTACCCCGGCGGGACCTCCGGCGGCGGCGTCCTGGGGCGGCGCAAGTCGAGGCGACCGCGTGGTAGGGATGGGGCTCGGTCGCGGATGACGAGGCCGCCACCTCCACGACGCGGCGGCGATCGCCGCTCCTCCTTCACCCTGGAGAAGCGGGGTGGCGCGCGGCGCTGCTGGTTGTCGACAACGCGGCGTCGCGGTGGCAGCGGCATCAGCCGAAACGGGGTAGGGTTCCCCGTTGCGGCGTGCCGGCGGGCGGCCTGGATGGCCGAAGCCACCGTGTGGCCAGTCCGCTCCCACCAGTCGTGCCGCCCCTGCGTGTTCCAGCGGCCCGGCGGCGTGCGGTTGTCGTAGAACGACTCCGCCTCCCGACGCTCCTGCTGGAAGCGCGCCATCCACGTCGCCCAGTTGTTGTCGTCGTACTCCGGGTTGGCGCGCTCCTCCCTTGTGAGCCAGCTCCGACGCCGGGTGATGGCGCGCGCGATCTGGTCTGGCGCCACCGGCATCGGAGGAATTGGGAGCCCGCCGTTGAACGACGTCGCCCAGTTCTTGGGGAGGCGGGAATCCAGCGGGACGAGTAGCTCGTATCGGAACAGCTCCCACGCCTCCTCACTGCCGATGGTGCGCCCGCTGCGGCTGTTGTCCACCTCATCGTTGTTGTTCGCCATTGCGCGGTGACGGAGTTGGGTGCGGCGACGGAGGTGGAAGAGGGGGATGTGGGAAAGCAGGCGAAGAGGGTGAGTGCGGCGATGAGGCGCGGCGAGGGAGATGAGCGGTGCGCGAGCATCCACGCCGGCGTAAATGCATTGTGTGGACGCCGGCGCGTGGACCGCCGCGCACGCTGTCGCCGGCGTTAATGCGACGTGTGGTGACAGGCGCCTGCCGCCATGTAGTCGCCTCGCCTCCCGTCGCGTCCAGTCGCGTCGTCTCGGAGACCGCCGACGACTGCGCGCCCTCATTAACATGGTGGAACGGCCTCCTGCCCGCCCTCATTAACACGGGCACAGCGGCCTGTATGTAAGACGGGCGGGCCACCCCTGTCAGAGGCCATGTCCGCCCCATGTCTGGCACCCCCAAGAGGGCCTCCAAACTTGGGGGCCCTTTCGGGGGTGCCGGACACGAATTTGCTCGGACCGACCCTTTGGGGGGTGCCGCTGGTGGCGTGTTTTGGCATCCGGACCCCCAATGGGCTTTTGGAGGGTCAATTGGAGGCCCCTGGTGGAGATGCTCTAAGGAGATTGGGATTCTAGATTTTCTGGTGGCAACGACTTCGAAGGCTTCTTCTCAATGGTGCTCGTCTAACACGATACTGTGGTCTTGATTGCTTCGTGTAAGTGATAACCCGCGATTAGCGAGAGGCAGCGGCGACGGGGCTCCGTCGGCCCGTTCGGGAGGAAGAAGACCATCAGCCCCAAGGACATCAATGTAGTATTTTCTCTATTTTCCATGGGTGTCTGCATTAATTACTATAGATCTGAGGTTTTTTCGCCAAAAAGGCGTCCACACGTTTTAGACCTCTACAATGGTTTAGGACTTTAGGTTTAGCAGTGACCTCATAATCAATATTTCGAGACCTCACTCTTCTTAATAAAACCCTCATCCGCTGATCAATATGCAAGACTGCAACTGTAAAACACATTGCATGGAGCCATGGATCCACAAATTAGCTAGCTCTTGTTTTTCATAAGGCAACGACCAACTTTTTCTTACACCTACGTACAGTTCAAGGTCTCACGTACACAACAAATTAAGCAGAGAATGGCAAAAACGACCGCATGCTGATAGCCTGATACACACATATCTGTATCTAATCGTCTTCCTCGCCGCTGATGAACTTGCCGGTTCCGGGGTTGATAGCAGCGATGAAGAAAAAGATGACGTTGAAGAGAACGAGTGGCTCGATCTCGGAGATCGGCACCCCGGTCTCAATGTTGAGCTGCGCCAGCGCGCCCTTCCCGGTGATGATCTCCCCGATGATGGAGAAGGCGATACCCAGCTGCGCCAGCCGCCCCACGAACAGCTCGTTCGACTTGGTGAACCCAAACAGCGGCCCTGCACATACGCATTGTACGATCTGATCAGAAAGGTCGGCGGCGAGCATGATCGATCGATGGAAGCTTGTGTGATATGTTACGTACCTCCCTCGCTGAGGCCGAGGGCGGACCGGAAGCCTTTGCCGGGGGCGATGACGGCCTTGTCGAGGCCGGTGGGCTGCTCGTCGACGAACCTGCCACGGTCACCGAGGGCACCGATGGCGCCGAGGAGGGTGAAGAGGATGAAGAAGAGGAGGAGGGGCTCCGCCTCGTAGATCGGGATACCGGTCTCAAGGTTCAGCTGGGACAGGATTCCCTTGCCGGTGATGGCCTCTCCCAATATCGATGCCTGCAGACATCAGCAGAGAAACAAATAAGGTATCAGGCCGAAGGGCGAAGGCGCTACTTCCTTGATTGTTTTGCTTTTACGAACGAATTTCACAATTTGTGCAATGTACATTGTTGTTTACAACTTGTATTTTTTCCCTAAAGGCCAGACATATTTTTAAGCCTTTGTATCGACGTTCAACCATAATCATCTCTACTCAACCTATGAGTTATTATGGCTAAAAAGATGGGGCGATGTTTCACTAAAATCTCACATCACCTCGCATATTTATGCTAAGTGTATTACGAAACATTGAAAAAGTTTATGTACAAATTAATTAGGCTCCCTTTGGTAGGTCAGTATTTTCTAAACTTAAGTATTTCACAGTCAAAGTATTCCAACGCATGGCAAACACATACTATACTTTTTTCTCCTTTCTCAGTTTCAAAAAAAGAGGACCAGACCTTTTTCTTCAATACTTAAAAAAACTACTGTTTTAAAGAGCAATTCAGTTTTAAAATCACATTATTTATTGAACCCAAACTCCCTCAAGTATTTAATACTTCAGTATTTTCAAAAACCGAAGTATTATCTGAATACTTCAAAAATACTTTAATGTCAAACGGGGCCTTAACCATTTGCAACTACTTTTTTTGTAAAAAATATAGTAATTTTCCAACACGCTCTTAGAGTTATTGATTTTGTTATTTATCAAGGGAGATAACTATTTATAAGTCAGCGTTGACCGAGAAATAGTCACTGCCCTATAAGTGGTACTACACCGGTAGTTTTTACACTAGTAACACACAATCTAGACTAAGACACCACTGTTCACCCTATTCCTTAGGTAGTGAACACGGCTCCTTTTTCCACCTCCGTCCTCCTCCGCCACCCCGTCTCTTTGCCTTCCTTTTCCTCCTCTGGGTCTACAGATCTTTCACACCCAGGGGCGGAGCTAGGTAGAGCTTCCCTGGTGCACAGGCACCAGGGTCCGAAACTTTTTTACGAGCGACTAGGCTGCATAAATAGCGCGTGCACCAGGTGACAGCAGCAGTTGTGCACCACGTTCAGAAAAAAAGCTCCACGGCACGGCAACGAATTTTTTTCTGGTCCGGCCTGCACGTTTTTTTTTTTTTTTTTTTTGAGAATAAAGACTCGCCACTTTATTGATTATCACAAATGTTCATAGGTACAGTATCTGAATCAAAAGGAATACCTAACCACACATGCCGACCTACTCCTAAGGAGAGGGCATGTTTTACGAGATCATGTGCTTCAAAGTTTGAATTTCTACTCTCATGAAAGAAACCACAGAACTCAAAGGTTCTAGACCTTCGTTGAATCTCCATAACTATTGGTCCATACCTTCCCAGGGTAAAGCTGGATATATCATCAATGACTTCTTTGCAGTCCGAAGCAATGTGAGTTCTTCTAACCAGAAGATCATCTGCCAGGGAGAGGCCCTCACGGCATGCCAAAGTTTCGGCAATCCCTGGATCTGTTATACCCTGAAAAACATGCGCCGAGGCTCCCAGATAGTTACCTTCAGAATCTCTGCAAACCGCAGCTGCTGCACATCGCTGGGCATCAGTAGCAAAGCCTCCGTCTACATTGATTTTTACTGAGCGACTTGCCTATTGCCCTTAACCTTGGACGTGGCATTGTGGACATGCCTTCCATGGCCCATGAAGACCTGCGCATTGGACCAACTCGGCTAGTCCATCTGTGTGATTTCAGTTCTTTTTTCAATCGAGTTATGTCCATGAGGTCAGGAAATTTATTACTTTAATTGATTTCTCTTCGTTATTGTTAAATTAAGAGCTTACCAAGTATTTGAAGTACATGATTTCTTTTGAGTACACCTTTTTTTTCTGGCGAGAACTCAACCGTCAATTATTCATTTATTGCACAATGTTCATGTCCATCGTGTCAAACTCTCTATGGCAAGAGTTGCCACGTCCTTTTGGGGGCATCCGATAATATTGGAAGGTACAAAAAAAGTGTGCCCTACATGATGATGAAGGGCACTAAAAAAAACTAGCTAAACATGTCTCTTCGAGTACCTCTGATAAAATTAGGAGGGTACAAAGAAGATTAGAATGATCATTGCATAACGATACTCCATCGCCATTGGTATTTTGTTGAAGTTTTTATACCATTGAGACCATGTCAAAGTTGTGCACCAGGGTTATTTTTTTCTAGCTCCGCCCCTGTTCACACCCCTCCCACACTGTTCCTCATTTCTCGGATTCGTTGTTGGCACCGCCACCTCTTCCTATTCACACGAGGCGTCCGTATCCCGACCAGAACATCCTTATATAAGCTTGGAGTGGCACCGGTCTTACCCATCCTTATATAAGCTTGGAGTGAGCTTATCCCTCTTTTCGCTTTCCACTCTTCTGTTCTTTGTCCTCATCTCACGCGAATGTTCACC
>CAMZMU010000056.1:40760272-40843303 GCA_947311845.1 Poa pratensis | reverse complement strand
TTTAATTACTTGATAAATTGTACACCCAATACATCAAATAAGCATTTATGGTTTTCCTTTGTGTATATGTTTAAACCAGAACATGAACAACACAGTCACGATAATCCATGATGCTTCCAAATGAAGGATTCGAACTCTGCTGGTGCATACCTGGGCTGAATCATAGGTCCTTGAAATTCAACCCAAATAGATCATAGGTGGAATCATCACACTAATCCTACACAAACATTGGAGGTTGTCTGCACGAATATAGATCACCGAGGATAGTTATCATCTTCTAGCACCACTTGTTGTATTTATGGCCATTGATCTTATAGTTGCATCCCGGATTCCTGGTGTATTCCCTTATGCAAGCTTTGAGAAATATCGAGA
Source organism: Poa pratensis (assembly GCA_947311845.1). Lineage (NCBI taxonomy): Eukaryota > Viridiplantae > Streptophyta > Magnoliopsida > Poales > Poaceae > Poa > Poa pratensis. The sequence continues at coordinate 40,842,931 of CAMZMU010000056.1, read as the reverse complement.
GCGTTGAAGCGCTTTGATATCATTGCGGGACCCCGCCATGCCGAAAAAAGAGTACCAAATCTAGAGATCATGTGATACCATAGCTTTAAGTATGACCGTGCACTCACCAACATGCCGTGTATTCCCCCCACCAAGTAAATGGACAATTATTTAATTCCCAATGCATGCAGTCGATGCATCCTAACATCTCAAGGAAACCCTTTTCCATTTCCAATACCCATGAATTCGGTTGTGTCAGCAACATTTGCTTGTCTCATAAGTTCAAGACCGAATAATGACTATCGTTGATTTGCAAAACCTATACATAGCTTCAAAGCATATGGAGTAGCTCATGCGAATATACTCATCAACAAGATCAACAACAACTTCATAGGCAAGCATCTGAATAGAATCAATATATTGAATGGAACAGAAGTCAAACTTACCAGTGTCATCTTATTCAATTCGAAGTAGTCATCATGGGCCCTCACTCCCTGCATGACGGGGACATGGTTAGACATCCGAAAGCATCGTTACATGTTCAGTTTGAACTTTGAAGTAGTTACGTAGAGAAGAATATGACGGCGACCCTTTTACGAGTCGATCATCTCATGTGTTGGTATCGCCCCTGAAAATCGCAATGGATTCATTTGCTCTTTGTGGAGGAATGAAAGTCGCGGCCATCAATATATCGTCATCGTCGACGAATCATTAGATTGTATCCATGGATTTATTGTCGAAAGACTCGTTGCGGCCATCCGCCATGATCTACACATCGACATAATGCAACAACAATAATGTCCACAACTTGTCGTGAAAGAGAGTTTGAGACAAAAACTAACAGATGGAGAAAATAGGGGCGCCCGTGGAAGTTGCCCTTATCTTTTCTCACGTGACACTGCAAAAATACTTATATAGGTTTTGGGAAGAGGCAGCATGGCAGCAGGTGCAGCACACTTGCCCTTGACAGCAACTCAGCAAGCAAACGAATCCATTGCCGTCCTGTGGAGCACGATGGTGATCAACATAGGTTGGCGTTATCGCGAAAAAAAAAAGTACGGCGTTTCCAGCCTGAGACTCTGAGAGCAACACCTAGTGGGCTAAACTGGGCTGAGTGGGCTTACAAAGGATCTGCAATATCCTTGGGCACGCTTGGGCTGCCAATACACTCGCTTGGTGGCAGGCGATTAGCCTGGATTCGGCCCATTTTTCTCTTCCGATGCTCCGCGCGCGGGAGTTTTTGCCCTTGGGCGGAAACCAATTCGCTTGGTGCCGTGTTGCTTCGGACTTGTTAAGATTGCGATTTTCAGGATGAGTCCAATAATATTAGTTGTGTGTAGCGCCAAACAAAACCGCACACAACGAAGTAATTCAATTTGATCGTTGCACTTTCACTAAATCTGGAGTAGCTACATACTCGCTCCCGTTTTTCTAACAATATCCGGGGCCTTATTTCTCTTTTCAATGTATTCAACTGGTTAAGCAAAATACGGTCTGGGTCCTTTTGGGGAAAAAATGTCGTTTTCTTTCACGGAAAATAAAATGTCGTTGGTAGATCGATCTTTCCACTTTCCAGGCATTGTTGCTCCGAGAAAGCTGCCGTCCCCAACCCTCCCAACTCTGACAGACTTCGCTTTTCCGTACTCCCGATTCCTCCCACCCATCCATGGCGCCTCCGCTCCCGCCCCAACCCCGCCGCCTAGCCCACCGCCTAGGGTTTCGGTTTCCGAGATCGAAGCCGCCGCCGCCGCAATGCTGGCTCGCCGGAGGAGGTCGTGAGCGAGGTCGGCAAGCGCCTCGCGCAGCCGCGCCTCGGCAAGGACGCCCTCGTCAAGCTCCTCAAGGTGACCGCTCCCCGTTCCGTCCCGCCCGGTCCTCCCTCGTCGGATCTAATCCCGCTCGCTTCCATTCGTACGAGATGCTGCGCTCCGTTTGGGGTTTTGAATGAATTGTTTCGTGGGGTACTGCTGATTGTGGTGGTTTTTTCGGGGGTTCTCGAACAGTGACCGTAGTACTAAAATCAGCGGTGGTGTTCATGAGTCGGCTCTAACCGCTATAGGGCTAGGAGGAGGCGTCGGTACTGACGGCTTGGTGAATTCGAGCACATGTAGCTTTTCTACCGATTTCCCCCCCCTCGAACGGCTCTCGACGGGCACGGGGTATGCTGAAGAGGTCGTATAATCACAGTTTGAGTGAATCTAGCTTGTGAGTTAGTATAGCAGTTTGTACTGATTTCCCCCTCGCACCCATGTGATGCTGAAGGGGTTATGCATTCACTATGCTTATGTTTGGCGGTTTGAGTGGATCTACATTTTGAGCTAGATTCGTTGGTTTGGGTGTTGACTGTCTAGTGTCAGCTCAGTATCTACCATGTTTGTGGTTACTCAAACGTATTTTCCATTCAGTTGAAAAGAAGTTCCAGTAGCTCTGAACATTTATTTCCCTGCCAATTGGAAGCAGTCATAGAGCCTTCAGTTAGTTCTCACATGGTTATATCTCATTGGCTCTAAACAATTTTGTGAATACTTGTTTCAAGTTTGCCTACTTTCTGAATTGCTAATTTGAAGAAGTTGCTTGTAAGGGCGATCTATGGATAAGGAACCGAGGAGATTTGACTTTGAGGCTGCCTTGAATCTATTCATTAGCTTAAATAGCCAGTAACATTTGAGAATTTTATCTATTTGCATGATAAACAGGTTAATTGGAGATCCAGTGGATTAATTTAGGGCCTATTGTCTTAACTTTTATGGAAAATACATTTTTCATCCGGTTCTACTGTACTTGTATTTTATTGAGCGTCTGGGGAGTTTAGAGCAATGACTTTGTACAGACAACCTCGTTCAATCTTACTTGAACTGTTCTCTTGCTCTCATTAAGGATTTCATGTTTTTGTTTAATGCATGTGTAGTTGTACTATGACAAACATTTAATGGTAAAGGCAGGCAAGCTAGCGAAGTCTATGTAAATACTTGAGTCCAACTAACTGTAATGACCAAGAGGAAAGATAATAATATATAGTACTAATTGGTACTCTGCACTCTGAAGCTTATTTTTTTTCCTTATTGGTTGTTGTTCTTACATTTATTTTCTCTGAACACATTTGAATTTTCTACTTGCATAACATGCTTTTGTTATTATTTGCAGCAAGCTGAAAGTGCTTTATCAGAGTTGAGTCAGTCCTCCTCTTTGCACGATGCTCTACGTCCTTTGAGTAAATCACTGGTCCAGACCACTTTACTTAGCCATAAGGACAAGGATGTCAAACTTCTTGTTGCTGTATGCTTTATTGAAGTTATGCGAATCCTTGCACCTGATCCACCTTTTACTGACGAAATATTTAAGGTATTTAACACTTAAGTCTTTCAACGCATGGGTCTTGGTGACTTCTTGGACCATTTCCAGGATTACCTAATAGTCATATTTGCAAGTTGTTTATGTAACATTATCCACTATCGACTTATGAGTTACTTAATGACAAGCCTGATTTGAATAAGGACCAGTCTTATAACACTATGCCAACTGATTTATCTCAGGAAATATTTAGGCTTTTCATCAGCGAGTTCGCAGGGCTTGCTGACAGTGGCAGTCCATATCTTACAAGAAGGATGAAAATTTTGGAAAATGTTGCTGCGCTTAGATGTTCTGTAATTATGGTCGATACTGGCTGTCAGGACTTGGTTCTTGATATGGCTAAAATTTTCTTCTCGGCAGCAAAGTAAGACTAAATCTAATGCTCTTGTTGTTATACACCTATATTTTGTTACAACCAAGAACCAAGCTTAAAATCTGATGCTCATCTCATCATCTGTCAAGACCCATCTTTCAATTGTAAATACATTTACTTTGCTCCTAGTGACATTTCTTTAAAAAACACCAGTATATTTTTTTTACTAATGCCCTAGCTATCTATTTTAGTTTTGTAATATCTTCGCATTTTTTGTGGAGATTTTGGAATTCTGAAATCATCAAGATCTCCTTACGTGTAGCAATTAAAAAAAAATATGCAGCACTATGTCTGTTCTTCTATTGACATGGCCATTCATAGGTGTTTTTTATTATTTATGAGAAAATCTGCAGACTCTCAAATCATCAGATTTCTTTTGCTGTGTATCACAGTAAATGTCAGTGTGCACTATGATGCTTGCTGTAGTACTTTTGAATACTTAATGGGATGTCAGTTTGCTCCAAGTGCAAATTCATGCATGTATAGTTGCTCCAGTGAACTCAACTAACTAAGTAATAAACAAAGGACAAGCTGAGAGAACTCACCTCTGAGTTCTGACAAGCGTGAACTTTCTTCACAACAACAGCAACAAAAATCTTGGCTGGAGCTTACTTTGGGAATCACCACACCTTTCTTCGGGTCGGGCATCTGGGAGTTCGACTTCTTGGATAGCACCAGGAATCATACCCTTGGTGGCGCTCATCATCATGGCCAAGCCTTGTCATCCAAGACCCATTGCTTCCTCCTCCTCCTACAGGGTTGTGGTGGCTGATGAGGAACGGAAACCCTAAGCCCCTCTTGCATGGCATAATAGTGTTGGACTGCTCGTCCTGGCCTCATAGGCCAACATTCAAGATGTATCAGCCAGGTCCAGTTGGTTCCAATTGAGACTTAAGCAACAGCCTGAGCATGGGACAAGAACCTCTGGGTTCGTTGTAACCATTGATTCACTGGTTTTATTTTGGTTCATACCGTCCAACAACATGGATGTTGAAGCAAGCCGAGCCGTGGTGGTTATGCATATTTCCTGTTCAACCGGTGGTCCATTATGGTTTAAATAACTATGATCTGAATTCTGACATGTTCATGTTCATAATTGTCTGCCGTGTATTATTGTCTGTTTCTGGGAATTATATTGAATTCTATTAGTTGAGTGGCTAACTTCTTCATCGTGGAACTCTCTACAGGCAAGGTCTTCAGCAGTGTGTTCACCAGGCTATGCTATCGATAATGACGCAAATATTGAATGAAAAAGTTACTCAAGCTCTTCTGGATGTGATTTTTCGCAATTTAGTAAAAGAGGACAAGGTGCATTGTTTACTGTCCATTAATACTTACTGTAGGTTGACGTTGGTGTAGGAGTAATGTTTCCTTACAATATGAATATGTTTTTCTCTGCGTGAATAACTTGCGTATTTGGACACATGTATTACCTGTTCATTGGTCCAAGCTAACGGTTGTTTGCTTCTTGTTGCCTGTGCAGGGAGGAGCCCACAAGCTTGCCGTTGACATCATTCAAAACTGTGCTGAGAAATTGGAACACATTGTTCGAGTTTTTTTGTCATCGTGCATTTGCAACAAGGATGCACCGGTTAATGAACACAGGAAACTGCATCATAAAATTATTCTGGAAATATTCCAGTGTGCACCCCAGATGCTTTTTGCTGTTATTCCAAGCTTAACACATGAGCTCCTGGTATGTCATTCTCTATTGACTCTGTTACACCATTATGTCCACATTAATTCTTCCTGAACTTGTACCATCTACCTTTTAGAGTGACCAGGTTGATATCCGACTGGAGGCAGTACACCTGATCGGGAGGCTTCTTGTCTTCTCTAATCTTCGCTTTGGTCAAGAAAACCAGTTAGTATTTATGGAATTCTTAAAGAGATTCTCTGACAAATCTGCAGAAGTAAGAATTGCTGCAATTGATGCAGCAAAACTGTGCTACGTTGCTGCATCATCTGGAAATATAGCACATGATATTCTTAGTAAGACATGAACCTTTATTTTGTCATCATTATATTTACATTATTATGGTCTAAGCATCCTTTTCATGTGGACTTTTCTTCCTTTTGGCAGAATCTCTTGAAGGAAGGTTATTGGATTTTGATGACAAAGTGAGAATTCGAGCTGTTTATGCCGTCTGTGACTTAGCCAAATCAAATCTAAGCTCATTTCCTTCTGAGTTGATATTACGAGCCGCAGAGAGGCTACGTGACAAAAAGGTAGCATACATTATTGATATTTCTCACGGCAGTTTCTCTATTGTGCCTCACTGAAACATTTTTCAGATATCTGTGAGAAAGAATGTAATGATTAAGTTGCTGGACATGTATCGAGATTACTGTGAGAAATGCTCTAAAGGAACTGCGACAATTAACACTTACTATGAACAAATCCCGGCTAAACTTATTGTTCTCTGTTTTGACAAAGATTGTGGATCCTTCAGGTTTGTTCATTTTTTTTCCTCTTATATATTTAATTATGCCTATGGTGTTGAGTTCTGACTTCTTTATTCTGGCAGTCCACAGCATATGGGGCTTATATTTGCTGAAGAAATCTTTCCATCACTGCTTGCTCCAAAAGAAAGAGCAAGGCATTGGGTTGAATTTTTTTCTTATTTCAAATCGCAGCATGTTAAGGCTTTGCGCACCATCTTTTCCCAGAAAAGAAGGTAAACACTTGTACATATAATATACACTACAAGGATGAAATACATGTTTCAAGCATATTTCATATTAAAAAGTTTACCTTTAGGTTACAACTGGAGATGCAAGCATATTTATCACTTCGAGCAAAGAAGGTTTGTAAAATGATCAACAATTACAGTACATTCAGTGACCCTTTTCTCAAATTGAATCTTACATGTGTTGCAGGAGGAACCTTCAGATGAAATAGAGAAGAAAATTTGTGGGTCATTTAGGAAGATGTCGTCTTTCTTTGCAGATATCCCTAAAGTTGAAGAGTGCTTTGAGAATTTGCACCAGATGAAAGACAATAACATATTTAAGGATTTAGCAGAACTAATTAAAGATGGCACTACTTTTGCAACAGTTCGATCGATCAGAGTAATACTCGTTTGGTTCTTAACTGATGACACTATAAATTGTTTGGTTTATCCTGGTTTTGTTTGCTCAACTATAAACTTATCAAGGAGGCTGTGGTCTATAATTTCTAAAATTAGCTTTAATATTCATTCATTTCTTTTTCATAGCATCCTTAAGTCATATTGCATGATCCCACTTACTCAGAAGTCATCAGTGCTGGCAATATCCCATGCACAACTTTTTACATGGAAACATGTGCATGCTCTCCAGTTTTAGCAATGAATGCGTTAAATGATTGTCATGAAATTGAGCTAGTCTATTTTTATGGGAACAGTACAGGAGGGTCTTACTGATAGTTTACTAATACTTTTTTTTTTGCGAAAAGGACACTGCATTAAAAGAAACACCGAACAATACAAAACACCTCAACGAAAACGAAAATTACAACGAGATCCTTGAGATGCCCTTCATCTTCAACCTCCAGACCGTGTCGACGGCGCCGCCGCTGCCGCTCCTCCCAGAGCGGCCTGACGTTGTTGGTTGCGGACGGGAAGTCGTCGAACGGGTCAAAAAGACCACATCCATCCCAGAGTCGAAGAAGGATGAATCGTCGATGAAGCTCCATGACGATGTGGAGATCACAATCGCCAGAAGAAGTACTCGAGAACCACACCACTCCCACGAGCTTCTCGACGTCACGTCGAGATGGGGCTGAAACTGGGGAGACATTATTGCAAGAAGCGCCGCCGCCACCAACAGAGCGCCGCCACAACAAACCTGGACACGAAAATCAGAAAAACGGAACCCTCCGTCGACGCGGACCGAGATCCACCGTATCCCCATGGCCTAAGGACCACAGAGGCGGGGCAGACGTTCGGCGGCGCCGACGGGAGACGTGGATCGAGATCCGATCGCCTGGTGAGAGAGTACGAAGCAGTCTAACTTTGTTATAGTTTACTAATACTGAGGTTAAGAGAAAAGTAAAATAAAATATCCAAAGGATAGAAAATACAAAGGGTGGTCCTAAAGGGGAAGACAAGGTAGAACCCATTTAGTGCTCATGAAAAAAACAGGTTGAATTTATCTAGCTTTGTTTTCTTTGCCTTTTCACTGGGATCTGCATTGTTTTGTTTCGCATCATGAGTTCAAATTTGAACTTGAAAATTTTCATTACGGATAAAATTGGCTATTCCCTTTAAGCATAAAACTTATAGGCCTAGGGCTAGTTGACTGCAGTTTTCACTTTCGACAAAAGTTCCGATTCCTGCCATTTTTGTCAGCAAACTACAATAATGCCGGACTTCCATGTTCCGTGAAAGGATTAACCTGTTCACTGTGAATCCTGTTGAGCCATAAAATGGTCTGAGTTTACAAACTAGCGCATGTACATTGTTACCCTGTTATGTTGACTGTTCTTTTTTCCTCCACATGGTATTATTATGCACAAGAGTATTTTTAAGACTTGTATAATAGAAGGTCCACAAATCTAATGTTTACGTTTATACCTGACTTCATGCTTGAATGACTGCAGGATTCATTTCTCAAGAGAATTGGTAGCAAACACCCAATTTACAACTTTTGCAAAGAACTGTCTATAAAACTCTCACACTCACTATTTAATTGGGAGATGATCTCTACCATTTTGGAGGCCCTTCACTCCTGCAGAAATGAATCAACTCATTTTGCAGAGTCTGCATGTGATCTTCTATTGGTAAGTACTCCCTCCGTCCTATAATATAAGATGTTATTACTACAAAGGGAGTAATTAATTGTTAGCTAGCTACTTGTTTCCTTATAGGAACATGAACTGCCCTTTGCTGCAAGCATGCAGCCTTTTATTGCTTACTGCCTTTTCAGTTCTCACCCTTGATTGATTTTTTTGTCCTTAACCGTCTCCTTTTAGTTCATGCATATCCTTTGACGGTCATCTTCTATGCTTCTACCCTTCAAAAAATCTTCTATGCTTCTGACTCAAAGGCATAATCATGCAGCTAGTTGCAATGGTGTTTCCATCATTATTCCATGGCTCAGAGGAGTACTTGCTAAAGTTGTTCTCTGAAGAATCAGTCCTCATAAATGAGAAGACTCTCCAAATGTTGGCATATTTGGCAAAATCAGTGTTTCATTTATCTGTTAATTTCAGGTAAAAACAAATTGCAGTTGCATTGGAACTTGGATTGTCTTGATCTCTTTGTTTGTTGATAATTCCTGTGTGCATGGTTCAAGCTTGATGTAGCCATTTTGTAAGTTCTAAATTGTTATCTGGTAGCTGTTTGCCTTTTTTTTTCTCGAGACTTAGTATCAGTTCACTAAAAACGGGAGAAAAACCACCTTACCAATATATAAGATGAATGGACGGTAATGTAAAGAAAATATAGTGATAAGAAAAAGGTCAATACCTTTTGTATTTAAAAGTTGCAAGTGCAGCAGTTCTCTCTTTATTTTTAATTATCTTCAGCTGAATATTTTACTCATATTAAGTTTGTCTTTTTTCTACAGTAGTGATGTCTACCTGTTACTGGAGCAAAAGTGTATTGAAGGAACACGTGCCGAATCGAAGTATGCCATATCTGCAATTGCTTCACTGATACAGTCCCCAGATGACATGAAATTTGCCAAATTATGCAAAGTAGGTACTAATTAGTTTAGTGATTCAGTCATTTTATTGACTTGTCATTGCCCTAATTTGTTATCATCCCAAACAGTACATTCTTGTTTCAGTATTTGTTAAGGCTGTTTTGTTACATGGATGGCGCAACCTTGCCTCACAATTGCTGTGTTATCATATCAACCAAGTCATTACATGATTTGTGCGTTAAAAATTTCTTGCAATGGAAAATGGAAACCACGTGACAAGTTTTCAAACGTGTCAAATTCGAGTTAGTTTCCATGCCAACTGGAAAATGAACCACCCCACTCGAACTTTTAGTATGCATCATTCTTTTGAGCAAGGTGATAAAAAAACGAGCTTAACGCCTGCTATTTTTCTGTCAAATCATCAGTGACCATTTTTGTTTGACACATATTCTTATCCAGATTCTTAGATCATATACATTTTTCAGGACTTATAACAATACTTAAGTATGTGAGATTTCTCTCAATTTTTATTCAGTCTTGTGAAAGGTAAACTGCCAGCTGTGAGCTTGATGTATAGTCTTTGTTATCAGATGATGCATTGGGTTTTGCTTTTATAATCCATGTTCGTATCAACTTACCAATTAAGTATATATTTATGGCTTGTTGTTTACATATTGAACTGATTGAACCTGTTGCAGAATGGTGTCTCTGATGCTATATTTGGTCATGATGTTTTTTGGTGGAAAGCTATTTTTTTTGCACGCCTTAGTTTTAAAATAAAGGCGCACCTTTGTGCACAACTTATATCGTCTTCTCTTCCCTGCAGAAAGTTGTTGGTGGTCTACATGATAGTCATAATATCCCAACACTATTACAGTCTTTGGGCTTAATACTGGAGCATTCTCCTTCTATGTATACAATATATGATGACAAAATTATTAATTTTGTGCAACGTGTTTTTGTCTCACCCGAGGTAGGTAAATTATTTTATAGCAATATGATGTCTTGAGTAAGACATACCAATATAATGCCTGCTATGGTTTATGCAGTTTGTTTCAACTGCTGGATTGTCACCCCCTAATGAAAATTCGGCCTGCAGTTTCTCTTGTAAACTGAAGGTAAGTTCTAGACAAAATAAAGCACTCAACTCAATGGCAGATTTAGTAAGGTGGTTCCATATGTGAGTAAATTTCATGACGGAATTTTAACCTGCACTGTCCACTTTAGCAACAACTTCTTTCAACTGTTATGTGAGTTACACATTAGGAGCCTGTTCCTAGGAGTGCAGCAGAGTGTAGTATTTTGCTGCTCTAACGTTTTTTGTGGTCAATTGTAGATTTATTGTCTCAAAGTACTTGTCAAAAGTTGTTTGCCAAGAACTACCACCCGGGATCGAATAGAGTATTTTTTGAAGATGCTGTTAGATATAATCCGTGAAGAATTCACTCCCATTACTATATGGTTCGTATTTTTCTGCATTCCCACATTCTTCTAAATTGTTTTCTCAATAAATGCTTCACTATTTTAAATTTCTGTTTGTTTCTACTGATTGCACCAGTTTTTCAACATTTAGTGATACTTGTTCACTGTGCAGGACAGATATTCTACAATGCATTGGTTGATTAGCTTTTCTATTATATTTGTTGAAGCACTATTGAAAAAATAATTTGTTGCGGTGTGGTCAAGTTTCCTTTCTTGTTCTTACAATCTTACTTCTTAGAGCACATCTTTGCATTAAGATAGGCGGTCAAGTTTCCTACTGTGCGAGACATGGCTAATGCTTACTGTGCTACAAGTTGCATACTGTGTAACTTTCATGAACTTACTAAAGGGAGAAGCAAGTAAGCATTATTGATTAGGTGGTCAATTTAGTTTTTAGTGTGGTCTGGTCTGGAAGAAAAGATTCACGTCAACCCAAGTGGTTGGGTTTAAAATTGTTTTGGTCTTATTGCATGTGCCAATAATAAGGAGTACAGAAAGAAGCAAAGATGGTATAACGTGTGTTCTTAATAAGCTTCTCCGAGCTGAGGATTATCTTAACTGAACGATGCTATTCAAGCTAAAAGCTGTGATAATATATAAAATCATATATTAGTTTAGTGTTCTCTGAAGTTCTTTCTGTATTGATACAAGTGAAATCGTGAATTTGTTTATATGTGTTCTGTGTTTTCACTCTGTTTCTTATGCTGTGACAGTGAATACGATAAGCCATATCTGAGACTTGCTGCTGGGAAATCTGTACTACGACTAGCTACAAGATGGGATTCACACATTTCACCAAAATTATTTCGCACTGCCCTTCTCATGGCAAGGGTATTGTCCATATGCTACACTGCTAGTAAACATCTGATTTCATTTTTCATATAGGGGCCAACGTTTCTGCCCACTAGACTTTCTAAACTTATCACATAATCTGATTTGCCATTGCTTTTGAAAACCTTATGTAAAAAAAAAAATCTGTTTGAAGCATCGTTTTCACTTACCTATGGTTGTCATTAATTCTAGTTTGTTCTTTCTTGACCTTGCCTGGTTACGTAGTTTATTCAGAACTATTGTTGGAGGGATCATACATGTTAGTATACTACCTCTCTTTTTAACATTACATGTATTGTGTGGCTGCCAGGATTCTTCATATATTGTCCGCAAGTCATTCATTTGCAAACTTAATGGCCTTTTGAAGAAAAATGCAATACCTGTTAGATATGCATGTGCTTTTGCATTGGCATCAACAGATTGCGCTGGAGATGTTCGTACTGATGTATGTATTTTTCTTTTCTGGGTTCCTTGTATATATGCCATACAAACTTGCTAGTGAGCTAATTCCTGGCTGTTGACTTGTACTTTTTTTAGTCGCTTAGGTACTTAACTGAAGTGCTAAAAGAGCAAGGAGGAGTTTCTGTTCATCGGAACAGAACAAGCAAAGATTCAATCGTAGAGCACCCAGCATATGCTGTTGTTTTCCTGATCCATACCCTGGCATATGATAGGGAGTTTCCTTTAAGCTTTTGTGGAAAGGAGACTACCTCTACTGAGTTTTGGAGGTATTTTCTTATTTGAGATGTTTGGATCTCATTATGGAAGTTTTTGTTTTTGGTGCTCAGGTAGTGCTTGTGACTAGAAAATTAGAAGCTTGAAGCTTGTAATCATGTCCTATGTTTTTCCTGTTTGTTGGCAGCCCACTTGTTGTGATGTTGAGGGAGCTGGTTGAAATAGACAATCCAAACCGAACTGAGCATGGCCCCACCACCAGTTCTGTATCCATTCTTTTAGGCATCTTTCGTGCTGTTCAGAAGGCTCAGGATCTGGCTGATTCTGATATCACTCATGTATGTCTCATGGTCATCGCTTAGACATTTTACAGTTCCCTATAAATTTCTTCATCAGGCTCTAATTTCCTAACCTTCTTCACAGAAACTGCACATTCTCTCAAAAATTGGTGTACTTATGTTAAAAGAGCTTGATACACATTGCAAGACGTCAGATTCTCCACGCCATATTCTCTTGCCCTCATCTTATTATAGATTGTCTGGGAGTGAGAGAAAAGCGGATGTAGGTTAATCTGACTATTATTCTCATGGTTTATTAGAACTTTGCTTACCGCTGTTTGCATTGACTAATTTTCTCCAGATTCTATGTTTTTGATGTAGGAATGCTACCAACTAGATTTAATTACTGATAGTTTTGTGAAGAGAATTCTGAAAGCTCATGAACCTTATAATCATCAGGTACATTATGTCTGCAGTGTCACCCTTGGTCTTTCGTTTCTGTATATCATATATCATGTATGTTGTTTACATCATCTATTATGGTCTAGTAGTTCACATCATTAACTTGGACTTCAGGAGGGTACTGAATGTTCTATTATTGCTGAGAGGCCATCTAAAGATTCTGCTCCTAAAAGGGGAGCTAGTTCCTCATTAAACAAATCATCAGTGGGACCACATACAAGTGGTCAGGATCAAGGGAAAGTGAAAGTTAAGAAAAGTTCAGTACCGGCAGAAGATATCTCCAAGAAAAATGATCAGAACAGTATTCATAGTTTGGAAAAAGATAAGGTGTCATCTTGTGGTTCTGCTGGCACAAAGTCGTCATCTCCAGGGTTTTTGGGTTTGGCTAAGGAAGCTGATTCTAGAGATTGTGCCTCGCTCTTAGAAAATCAGAATCGTCCCGCTGTGAAGAAGATACCTTCAAAGGCAGATCACAACTATTGTAGCCACACCGAGGTATAAATATTTTTGTTAACCTGTTATGATTTTTAGACTGTTGGCAGGTGCTTTTTGCTAGTTTTAATTTTTGAGTTAACGTGTCATTCATTAACAGGTTGACGATACGGGTGAAATGCTTGTTGGGCGTCACATTAGATTGCGGTAAAGTTATCAAATTTTTAACTATTATTTCTCATTTAATGTAATTCTGACATGTTCTTATTGAATTAGTCACCACGATGCAACTGTTGAGGCATATGATCAGCAAAGTGGCTTTCACAAGGTATTATCCTACTTTTGTTGTTACTCTCTCTTGTACAGTATCAAGATATTGCAGTTACTTTGAATTTTGCCTATGTAACATCTAGAGCCTGTAACTAGTCTGTTTGCCCCCAAATTTTGCTCCTGTCAATTTAAAGATATGCCATTCTGTAGGCAATAGTTCTGTCTGCAGTTTCTGTGAGTACATAGTGTTCACTGATTTCGACAGTTACCTTTCTTATGAATATGTTATAAGTTCGACACGATTTTCTTTCTTTGGTTCATTTGTGATCATTGATTGGACTCCAGCAGTAGGGTGAGACGTGATGATATGGTTTACTGACTTGCTCGACAGTCAGCTTTAATAGAGTAAAAAATTACAGTGGACTTTTGTCAGGGTGTGGATGTCGATGCATTTGTAACTTTGCACTTGTGCGAGAGCTGTGTTAGTCTAACTTGCTTCCTCAACTCAACTGGATACTGAGTTGATACATTGGATCTCATGTTTGAGTTTTATAATCTGCTGCCAGGATGAGCTGGACACAAATAGCATCTATTGTTAATAGTTTACTGTAAATTTATCCGATAAGATATATGCTTATTTGCTAAATGTGCTTCTGCTGCCAGGATGTGCTAGACACAAACAACATCTATTGTTAATAATCTTATTGTAAATCTATCTGATCAGATTATGCTTATTGGCAGGATTGTGCTTTTAAGTTAATCCCACAAAAACACTTCATCTTTCCATCTATCTAACAATTGTACATTATCTTGTGCATTTGTAAGGTTGCCTATGCAAACGGTGACAAGGAGTTCATTCGATTGAAATCTCAGAAGTGGGAGTTCATTAACGACACAATGTCAACAGAGGTACAGTTTGCTAGTGTATGTGTATGTGATCGACTTGTACGTTTGAACATTGGATTATCTGTGGATTGAGACTTGGAAATTTATATATAATCTTCTATTATTTTTGTAGGACATTCCCGATTGTCATCCCAGAGATTGGTAAGCAAACAAGCAATCTAATATGCATTCCTTCTTTCGAAATTATCTCCCCCTGTTGCCCTGTGATATGAAATAATATGTTTCAGTACTACTTCGTCTTGTGATGCCATGTTTTGCGTTAATTTGAGTATCGTACAATGAAATGAGTGTCCTGCAAACTCTGCTAAATTTGTATATCTGTCTACTTTTGCTAATTGATTAGTGTTGTTCATGTTACATCACTATTTAGAATGCATGGATAGGGAGCTTTTCTCATTTTCTATCTATATGGCAGAATTAGGAGTATAAGCCATGACATGGCAAGTTAACTCCAAGCATTACTGGGTCTATGCAGTAGGCAGCATTGGTTAGTCTCATTAATTTTATGCTGATCGTTTGCCAAATAATACAATCAGTTCGTTACCAAATAAAGCAAATCCCTGTATGTCAGAATCAACACAGTTTCTTGTACTGCTGGTAATCTGTCCAGGAATAAACAAGAGTGAAGTGTAGTTTGGACCAGATATTGTATCTCTATTTGCACTTTGGACCAATTATGTTCAAATATTGCGCACTAACACCAGTGGGCCTGGAATAATTTCTGTACTTTAGACTGGATTCGGTTCTAGCAAAAAGGACCAAGTTTTTATGTGGGCCACATGAGCGCTATAACTCACAAAGTTCTGGAAAAAAAATGTGGACTTCAGTTATAGAATAAGTCAATACTACATCGGTTTTAAGAGCAGGGCAGTCGACGATCACTAGACTCTTGCCCGCTTTTCAAGAAATCACAATATCATATTTTGTTTTCTTGGGGAAAGTGAAATTTTGTGAAAAATCATATATTATTGGTGGAGATGAACTTTGATATTGCAATATACATGCAAATCAGGATGAAACATAAACGATTTGTTTAGTGTATTTTCAGATATCAGATCCAAATTCGGATTTACGTTATTAGCTACGGGTGTCACTGGTAAAGTTCAGTTAGGCTGTGGCTTAGATATTAGGGTTGCACTTACCAGTTCTTGTGCATCTTAACAAGTAGGCCTGCCCGTCCCCTTTGAAATAGCAACAAATTCTGCCAGTATTGTTCCAAGGATAGCGTGGGAGTTCCAAATGGACTTGTCACTTGTCGATAAATACCTGATGGCAATATTCGCTATGTCCAAAACTGCCATATATTTTGCTGCAAGTCCCTGGTATGAAAACTTTAATTATTTGTATGTTGGCACTAGTGCTTTCAAACTTTTTTCCCCGTGATGATGATGGTTGTTCTAAATTCTTTCTTGGTAGCTTTTTGAAGAATGACCAGGGAAATGGTTTTTCTGACTCCCATAAGCAAGAGATGTTGCTTCCCATATTTTTTATTTAGAATCTTCACCAAGTATCCATCCATGAATACTTACATTCTGACTTATAGCAGTGAGCTAGACGAAGATGTTGGTGATTGTGATGATAATTTTGTCGAACATCCCATTTCCAGCAACAAAACAGGTAAGTCGTGTCCAGTAACCAAGGCATGATTCACGATATTACCTTCATATTATTATTAGTTCGTGATGTCTATATATGTTATGCAAACTGCAAAGTTCCAACGCTGTGTTGATGTACTATATCTGTGATTCCTTTGAAATGACTATATAGATCGTGAAGTTCTAAAAGTGTCTTTCCTGACTAAACAAGCATTTAGTGTTTATGTAGTAAAGTTTCTCACAGTTTGCATGAAACTGGTTCAAGTCAAGAGTTACACCGAAATGGCAATATCACGACTGTTTTATGTCACAGCTCACAAGTGTCTTGTGTCTCATTCTATATTTGCATTTCATGTATTCGGATTTAGCTGAGCTAACTTCCCATTTTCTAAGCAGTGGCTGGCCTCAGGACAAAAAGCAAGAGAGCATTGGATTTGAGGAGTGCAGAGAAGTCTGGATTAACTGCTGACACAGTAAGCAATGTGAGTGCACTTGAGAGGAATAAACACGATTCACCCCCTCATTCGTGAATATCATGAATTGATTGCTCCTCTTTGTCAGGTTCGAAGTACTAGATCAAGGAAGGTACAAGCGTGACCATAAACTAAGTTTTAGTTGACCTCTTTGTGATATATTTATGCCGAGTTCTAGATTAGCTCTTGTACATCCACTAGTGAGCATTGCAGTGATGATAGAAATCTTGGTTGGGGCCATCCATCATATGTTGTAAATACAGAAGTGATGTAATGAGTGCTTATATTATCTTCTATGTAAGTTATCCGATTAGAGCAAACCCTGGAAGTGTAAAACGGCATTGAAGACTTAAGGCAACAACTCCTCTTGGCACCTTCAATCCAAGTGTCTGCGTTCCATTGACGAAATTACACTTGGGAGGCAGCCCAGAGAGTAGTCATCATCTACGTAGTAGATCCAAGGATTGCAACACCCTGGGTTGGTGTCATTGCCATGCCTGAGGTATCTGTGGCGTCTAGGAATGTTGGGACGCCCATCAAGAGAGGTGAATCGTTCCTTGACATTAAATGGGTCTTAAAAAATTGACTCTACTAAAGTACTGAAATTATAAATCTTGAAAGGACAAAGAAGGCATCTTACAACCGTCATTACTCAAAGATATGTGAAAATATTGATATTTTTCTTGACTTGAAATGTCATTCAATTATTAGACCCATACTAATCACCAGTTACTCCATCATTCTAACGAGAACAGAAAAAACTATCTCATCATATTCACAACGGATGAATCGCTTTCCTGTGGCAGAATAGTGGTCTCGAACTGCAGAATTTGCAGTGTAATGCTTACTCTGTCCCATGCAGAACTGAGAATAAAGCGCCATCATTTCAAATATTTGCTCTTCTTCCCTGCATAGATTAACAGGAAGTAGATAGCAGCGCAGCCAGCAACGGTGCCCCATGTGGTCTCCCAGAACTTCATGTCCTTGATCCTCGCCATCTCGGGGGTCTCCGGATCCTTCATCAGGTCAATGTGAATGTTCATGCCGAACAAGCTCACAACCACGATGCCTGCAGTGACCACCACGGTTGCCGTCGTGAGAATCACACCCGTCTGCAGCAGCCGGGTCTGCTTCTCGTCCAACATCAGCTGGATGTAAACTTCAGTACCGCCCACATAATCACGGAGCTTTGCGAATATAAATAAAAAGTGTGTTAAAAAACATGCTTGGAATGCTAATGACACGATTGTCAGTAAACTGCTGAAGATAAACATATATCTATGTTATCTTAGTGACCAATTCAAACCATACTATTACATCCATTTCTTTGATAAAAAATGCAGTGTTTTTGTTGTTGTTATTGTTTGCTCAAATTGCATCCATTTGCCTTTTAGTTGCACTAAGTGGAAAAGGTAGTTTACATTCGTAACGCCAGCAAGAAAATGTGTGTGTTTGTGTGGTTTATTATGGTGTTATGAATATGTAGCAAATAGCATGTGTGTGCTAACATAGCATAAATGAAACTCAAATCATAAACCTGATAGTAGCAATTAGTCATTTGCAACCAAGAGAAAGGGTGTGTGGTCTTATTATTGTTTTATGACTAGCAAAATTCTGTCTAATAGTCAGTGTGCTGATATAGCATTAATGAATTTTCAAATCATAAAACTTATAGTGGCAATTAATCATTTATCAACAAGTCCTAAGAGATATGATCATGTAGAATACAATGAGGAACACCCAATTAGGCCAATGACAAGCAATGAATAAAAGGGGATGGAACATACATGGCATAACTTGTTCAGCGTGTTATCAACCTGCACGAAGTAGGCTTCCAGAAGCTTCTCCAACTCTTCGACATCGGGCTTAACATTAGTAGAACTTTCATTGCCGCTCTCAATCTTATCATCATGGCCTTCCTCCTCCCTGTAAAATGAAAGCAGTATATTTTAAAAATGGCAAAATAACTATTCATCTTTCGATCAGGATAGTCTAACACCATCAAACTGTGATAGATAAAAATATTTCAAGAGAATTCTGGTGATAGTCTAACACCATCAAACTGATCCTAGCTACTATCCCAGTAACCATGAAAATAAATCCAAAAAAGTAACCATGAAAATAAAAGAAAAACTAGGTGGCATACTTCTCCTCGTCATGATCAGCTGATACGTGCTTATTCGTTTCCACTCTACCGAACGACTCGTCGAGTCCTTGAAACGCAAGCTTCCTCGTCAGGTACATCTCGGACATATCTGCATCGTCGTCCAGCAAGTTCTCGATATCATCCCTCACCTGCAAACGGCAGACCAACACAACCCCAAAACAAATGGAGAAATGCTTAAATACAATAGATAGCGCTTGACTGAAACAAATAGCTGCTTCAAATGAAAAACTTGTATGCAAGCACAAGGCTCGTTCCAAATCCCAATTACTAGTACCTTCTTCACGCGCGCTGATAGCTCGACCAGACGGCTTTTGATCTCCCTGACGTGCTCCAGCTTGCCCGTGCTAACCCTCGTGGCCAGCTCGTCCAGTGCCGGGTACGCCTCCTTCTCGAGAGCCAACGTCTAGCACCATTAATTTGAACCAAGAAAGAAACATGTTGGCACTTACATGCGTGTGTCGTCAGTAATATATAGAACCAAGAAATTGGAACATTACCTCAGTTTCCATGCATTTGCAAGTGTGTTCGAGGCAGACCTCGAGCACCTTGAACTCAAAGGCATGAATCTTGGCGCTGCCAGGCGTACCGAGCGCAGGCATTGGCACGTTCCCCTGACCACCCTGCTCGTTGGCCACATTCGTGATGGACGCATCCTTCACGCAGAAGCATAAGTTACAAATACGATCTACCTATCGTGGCATAAATAACTGGTGAACTGGTAATGGGTGAGAATGGCGTGATGGTACCGGGATGGCGAGGCGCGCGTTGAGTTCGTGGAGGAAGGGCTGGAGGCGCGGGTTGCTGGGGTCGCGGACGAGCACCTCGGCGGCGGTGACGATGGCCTTGACGTGCTCGAGGTTGAGGACGATGGCGCGGTCGCGGCCGAGGATGGTGGACGGGTAGGCGAGGAGCGGGTCGAGCACGCGCAGGTCCCGCGCCGGCAGCCCCGTCATCTCCATGATCCGGTGCCGCCCGAACTCCCCGCGCGCGCCTCCCCCGCCGCCGGCACCACCAGCCACTCCTGGCTCGCCGCCGCCGCGCCCTTCCGCCGCGGCGCCGGCACCGGGACCGGCGCCGGCGCTGGCGAGGGGTGCAGCGGGTGCCTCCGGTGCATGCTCGCGCCGCGGGTCGGCTGGTCAGTTGGTTGGGGTCCTGCGCGTGTGTGATCGCGGAGGGGGCGGAACTGCGAGGAGCTAGCTGAAGACCGCGTGGCGAGCGGGCGGCTGGTTCGCGTGGAGTGGTGCGGTTATTCGCAGTAGTTTGTTAGGATCTTTGCTGCGGTGGGTCAAATCGGATCATCAGGATACTCGGTCATTTTCTGGTGTTTTTGCTCTTCTTTGTGGGTTTGGGTTCAACACGGGCAGTCTCGAACTGCGCAACGGACGCCGATGTGACATTTGGTTCTGAGAGGGACCTTGTTTACGTTCGGCCGTTCCTTTTCCCCCGGGTGATGATTTGCCGTGTGGTGCCTTGTCTATGATTTTTTTTAACCCCAAGCGTTCCAACCTTCGGTCAATTTTTGGTTGCCAGGATATTGCTGCGCAGTTTGGTTAATGAAATATGTTTAAAATCTCAAAAAAAAAAAACTTGTCTATGATTTTCTTAATCAAAAGGGCTGTCCTTTTTTTTTTGCGAACACACTCACACACACGCGTACACACTCAGCCCCTATGAACATGTTTTGGTATGAGAGCGGAGAACATGCGGTAGAAAGCACAAAAATTACAACACCACACTGAACTACGACCAAAAGCTAACAAGGCCTAGGTACGATCGTTCCTGATACAGTTCAACCACTGTCTAGCCTTTGACATATGGGCAATGTGCAATCCCGCCAAGTACTTGAGAGGCAGAGCCCGTGAAGTACAAGTGAAAATTTCTCATAGACATGAATCTAATCAGAGCAAGCACCCAAGCCATGAAATTCACTTTTCAGGAAATTAATTTTTAAACTGAACATTTGTTCAAAAAGACACATAAGAAATTTCAGATTTCTACCGTTTTCAAAACCTTCTTCGAGCATAAAAAAGGCGTGATTGCATATTAGAAAAAGCCAATGCCATTCTCCTGCATGTGTGGCACCAAACCTGTTATAAACCCTTCTTCCTGAGCATTTTTTATCATGATATTTACTGAGTCAATGGTCAAATTAAAAAGAATGGGAGACAGGGGATCGCCCCACCTCACCTTTTATAAGTGCTAACAAGGCCCGCAACTGATCATGCAATTTGATATTAACTTTCCCGCTAGATATTATGCTAAAATGATGTCATCTATACTTCTTATAAAGTATAAAACCGACACTGACTGTAATTAATGTTTCTATCTCAACGTTAGTGGTGTTTTGCTTTATATGAAATATACATGTGCTTACCATACAAGAAAACCACTATTAATATATTTATTTATTAGACCTTACATTTTAGAGATCTCTACCATAATATTAAAATGGACTCATATGCACACGACACATATAGACACATAAAAATAAACACTCTATAAGTTATGTAAATATGAAAAGAAAAGATGGATTTTTTTTACAACAGAAGGTTTCAATACGTCATGACACACCTTTTTATTGATATATATTGGAATAGTATAATAAAAATGATATAATTAATACTAGCAACATTCTGATATGGTTAACAATACAGGTAATTGATAGAAAACTATGCTCGTTAAATTTATAGTTTGATAAAAGTAATTGACAAAAAGTATAAATTTTAATATAAATATATTTATTAGTTCGTCTTGGATCTAAAATACGTTTGAACCAGCCCTATCTCGACCTCAAAGTCAACGCTAGCCGAGAGCGTCTACCCCACTTCTACTAGGCGTGGGCGGTGTGCCGATGCGGCCGGTGTGGACAATCAGTTGCATTTTTATGATGGCCACGGAGTCACCTGCGCGTGCGCACGAAACTTACTGAATCTATCGTTTGGGCTCATAACAAATTAGAAGTTGTTCTACTACTCATCCTACGCTTTGGCCGCGTTCATGAAGAGCACTCCATGATTTCGCATCATCCCGTGCAGATAAATTGGTAGTTTTTTGCATCACAGTGTTCCATTAATTTTCACCTTCTTTTAGTATCTCTCATGTTTTTCTTCTCCGGTAGTTCCGTTGGCTATGGTTGCACGTGCTTTCTTGGAGAAAAAGCTTTGTTTCGGTTCAGTATCAAGACTGGACCCCTTTGCGGCCCACTCCCAGTCCCTCTTTCTATGAATATGTTGACCGTCGCATGTCAAAAGAGTCGTTGTGCACCGGTGCTACATTGCCATACCTTCTGGTGTGCCCTCCCCATGTTTGAGAAAATGTCCCAACCACATTGGTCACAAGATTCATCCATTCACAATAGAAAGAAAGGCAGCATGGTTTCCAGTATATATGCAAGCTCGTCCCATGCAAATTTTATCAGACAGTCGTTCTTTAGTATTTGAGTGATATTCTTAGGAGAGGAAAGAAATACAGCAAATACATGAGGGGATAAATGATTGTAGCGGCAAAGACCAAAGCTAAAGTCAAAGCATTGATGTTCCTTTGTGAATAAAATTGGTGTGAATGGGCGTACATGGTAATCGAAAAGGGAGAAATGGTAGAGGTGACATATGTCCTAATGTTTTATGAAATAATGCCTCTGTATCTTTCAGTGTTGTCCCCGTAGCATCGCACATATATTTTGCTTGTCATTACAAATGTTTACATTCATTATTTTTTAGCCAAGTTACACAAAGTATCATTATTAGTATTTGAAACACTGGGGAATGCAGTACCTTTATGTTCAAGATCGTTCTTCTTATTTTCCAGCTCCTTCGCCTTGTCCACTACAGTCCCATCACCTTGGGGCCCGAGCCTCTTCCTCGCGTTTTCTTCTTTGATAGCTTTCTTAGCCCTCTCTTTTGATCCATTCTATACTTCAGCTCCGCACTCCTCCACTTTTTCATAGTCTTGAGTGTTGTTCGGATCATCATCCTCGAAGTCTACAATCTTGTCATCAGATAGGCCACAGTCTCGAGAAAAGGTACCAGCATCAGTGCATCACCATAGTCACTGGTATCCATATATTTTTCTCCAGTGAGATTTCTGGTTGTCATCCATGATTTGATTGTTTATTTCTTCAAATTGTTGTGGAGTTGAGCATCCGAAATCCTCTTTTCCGTTTTCTGCACCCCAACAATCAGAACTTTCTCTGATAAAAACAGTGAATATCATAGAACCAGGACTTCTATCTTCGAGTTAACATGGCAGTGTATGTACATCGGGGTTTGAGTTTTTGTTTTTTCAATCACATCGGGGTTTGAGTGACGACCCACTAGCAGCTAAACATACGACACGGCCCACACAAAGCTAAACCCAGAACGAGCCCGCGGGCTCAGCTGGGCCAAGCTCCTGTCCGCGACGTCTCCATCTTCCTCACGTGGCCTCGCTCGTTGCGGGAAAGCAGCTTTCGGTCTGGATAACGGCACGCCTGCCAGCACGGAGTCGGCGCTACGAGACACCAACCCATCCTGGGCCCACCTGCTTCTCCCTTCTCGCCTCGAACCATCGTCTTCGTCGCTCTCCTTCGTCTCCACCACCGCAGCGAAGCGAAACAAAAACAATACGGCTCCCACCCAAATGGAATCCATGGAAGGCCCACCATACCCCGCTCCCCGCCACTAGACGCCGCCATGCTCCAGCTCCAGCCACAGCCCCCTCGCTTCCTGCCGCTCCCCCGCTGCCGCGTCCCCGGCCGCCGCCGCGCGGGCCCTCGCCTTCCGCGCCCAGTGGAAGCTCCCCGACGTCGACACCGGTGAGCACCCCACCCTCCCTCCCCGTCCCAGGCTCCCCGAGGAGCCGTTAGCTAGGTCGTGCTCTCTGCCTCTCTCTGATCGCCGCCGTTTCGCAGATGCGGTGCAGGAGCGGATGCGCTCGTGGCTCTCGCGGGCGCGGGGCGCGGTCGTGGACGCCACGCAGGGGGTCCGGGACAGGGGGAAGCGCAAGGAGGAGGCCGAGGGCACGAAGAAGCAGCGCAAGGAGGAGGTGGAGGAGCAGGGGCTCGTCTTCGCGGTGCCGGAGATCACCGTCGACCGCCAGGTCGGCCGCGGCTTGCTCTCCACGGACGCCGTCGTCGCCATCGAGCAGTTCGCTAGGTGCGTCCGTCAAGTGAACCTATACTACTGTTGCTAGTATGTAGGCTGTAGGCAATATGAACAAATTAATGGTTAGATTTCACATAGAAATGACTGCCAGTTCGCTTCCTGACTAACGTAGATGATTAAATCCACACAATGCGCTCTTGTTCGACTCAATTGACAGGACGCACACTGGTGATATCAGGGCGATTCTGAACCCTGTGCTCTAAGTAATCTAGATAGGATCACCGCAGTTTGTGGTTAGAACCATCTGGAATTGTTGTCTAAATATTGCAAAGATATTAGGTCTTGTCTGGAACTTGGGGAATTCCGGTGAAGTTCCTGTGTTCTTTTGATGTATAAATTCAATAACTACAAAATAGAAACCCGTTAGCCAAGTTTGGCCTTGCATTGCTGCAACAAATGAGAAATTTCGGGTAGACAAAACATGCATAGCATAGGAAGCAGACTTTTATTCGTCCAAATCAATGTAAACTAACCAAACCAGTACAATAACAATGGAAATGTTTGCTTCCCTAGTATAATTTTCAGATGATATCTTGGGAATCCTCTCTCGATTTTATGAGCAAAAGAGAAAATGAGAATCCTTAATGGATCGATTCCAATGCAAATCCACCAAATTAAACAAGGAAGGCAGGATCGTAAATTGATCGTACCACCGATCAGCGACGACGAATTGAGAATGAGAATCAAAAGTTAGTGCAGTCCAGCCCACCATGGAAGAGGTTGTGCGCCATCTTGTCTCTGGCCTTGCTGGCACTCTCGGAACGCACAAGGTTCTCTGGTACTGTCTCGACGTCGATGACATCGCACTGCAGCTCTGGACCCATCTCCTCTCCTCTCATCTCGCATATGTTGTGCAGCACACAACATGCGCCGATCACGGCAGGGAGGTCTGAGATCTTCATGTCTGCGTGCTTTTGCAGAAACATCGATCGTCCCTTGAGCCGTGCAAAAGCATCCACGGCTACACGCTCGATCTTTGTGACCTTCTCGATCTTTGTGACCTTCTCGTTGAACACGTGTTGTTCCCTTGTCAGATTTTGGTGCTCGTGTGGGACGAGAAGCCAGTCCATCAGCGGGTAGCTAGAGCCGCCGACCACCCAGGAGCCAGGCATTATGTCGTGGCCAACACGCTGCTGCAGTTTCGAATTGACGAGGACCTCATCACCATGCATACGCCAGGCCAACCAATGCATACATCAGTGAAAATGCCGTTAGAGTTGACGACCCCCTGGAGGGTGGTGATCAAGAAGGAAGGCTTCTTGTTGCGTTTCGACCAACCACGATTGTAGTACCTGGCGATATGGAATTGCGGTGCGATGATCGGGAGGTGGGTGGTATAGATGGCACCTATGACGTTTGGCACGCCGGAGATGGCCTTAAAGCTGCCCTTGAAGGCGGTGGCCTGGTCAGGCCACCGAATAAAGCGGGGCATAAGCCTCTGCCAGATGGCAGCGCAGACCTGGAGGACGATCTTATGGCAGGTAGAAAGGCCGAGGCCGAAGCGGTCAGAGACGACGCGAAGCGACTCACCGGTGGCCAGGCGCCAGACACACACGGCGACGCGCTGGCGCACGGAGATGGCGGGGCGGAGTGGGGTGTCCTCCTTGGCGATGGCGGAGCCCAGCACATCACATATCATGTCAAAGGTTTCCCAACCCATCCGGAAGTGGCTGCGAAATTTGTTCTCCGGGTAGTCAGGGCTGCTGCAGTGCTTCCACCACGTGCCCGACCGGTCCTTTACCCACACCCGTCGCTGCTGTTGACGTGAGACGTCAATGTCCCCAGCTTCGGCACTGTGGCAGGCAGTCCGCTTGGACGACCTACTAGTCTCGCTCTCATCCACTTGAGTTTGTTGAGGCTCCACCTTGACCTCATCATCGTCACCTTTTATGAGGAGATGTTGATCATGGATTGCAGCGTCGAGGAAAGTAGGTTTGTTGGCGATGGATCTCTTCTTGTTTGTGTCATTGCAGTCACCACCACCATTGCCCACCTTGGGTTCGTCGCCGGTACCGCGTTTCCTTGGATAGTTGGGCATTGTGAGCGTGTCTTGGAGAGGGGAGGAGAAGAAGATGCCTTTGGATGGATGGTAAAAGATGGTTTCTTATACCCATTTACTAATAGAGTAGGTAGGTGTGAGCATTGCTGTTGGACAAAAGAAAATAATTAACACGATTAGTGTGAAAATCTAATCGGTTCTAGGTATTGTCACTTCCTTCTTTTTTTGGATGAGAAAACTGGACAGAGAAGGGAATATATGGGTGTAAACGGTAGCGCTGGATTCCGAAAAGAACATAAATGAAGCCAACCAGGAGAATATTGTGTCGCCATCGTGGCAGGAAAAATGATTGCCAAATTTGGATGGCCGCATGCACGTGCATTGTGCGACGAGGTTTAATATCTTCTATCTGTTGGTATACTTTACAATGGTTCCTGTATTGACATGGTAATTCATATTGTGCCAATTATTTGCCAACTAGACTAGTTCCTTATAGATCTGAAATGCTATTTTTGGGGCGTCTGCACATTTCTCATGGACTCCTCACCGTACGCTAGGGTCCTGGCACGTGGAAGAGAACCTATGGAGCAACCATGTGGAGCTGTTCGCTTCGGCGTAGCTTCGAAGCAACCATGGTCTGATTCTAGTGCCGCACGACTGAATTGACAATCATGGCCCACCTGCAGATATACAACTGTGAACAGAGACAAGTGCAGCTTTGTAACAGGGAGTTGGGGGCATTCACGGTTGTGTCCGCACGGGTGGGCTATGCTATTAGTTCCGTTGTATTCTTAGAAGTGAAGTTTTCTGAATAAAAAAGAAGTGTGATTTTGTGAAATTACTACTCATTTACTAAATGTAGTCAGTGGATAGTTTCTCAAGAAAAAAGTGTGGTTTTATAAATCTAATCTTAGTTAGTCATCAGTGTGCATTGTTTCTAGCAGTTGGAGAGTTACTGATCCCTTGAAATCAATATGATCTCACACGGTAGGGACGTGTTGGGTTAGGTTGAACCTGTAGAATGTGATAGACACCTGCGATACTTTCTAGTAAACATGGACTGGGAGTATGGAGTATATCCGCTCCTTGGCTTGATGCTAGCGCAACTTGTGTCCAGAGATGCAATTTACGGAGTTGTTTCGGGGTAGTGGTCCATTCATTTTGTGTTTCATTTAGGATACCGATAGGAGATCGAAAGCTTAATTGCGCCATTTTAAATAGTGCACGACCAAAGTGTGAGAAATTTACATGACTTTCTGAATGTCCTGGCATTTTGCTATCGATTTGTATTCACTCATTCTCATGAAGTTCTTTCTTAGGTTGGATGGTTTAACTGGGAGGAAGGTGCAGAGGATCTTTAAAGCGCTTGCTCATGAACATATCCACAGTGATGCTCGAAGTCTAGTTGAATATTGCTGCTTCCGGTACTTGTCAAGAGATAACTCCGATTTTCATCCAAGTTTGAGGGTAAATTAGTTGCTAATTCAGCATCAGTGTTGTATTGAAGTCCAACAAACCAATGCTACTTGTTTGGCAGTAGCATAAAACATTACTCCATGCTTGCTGCACTTGTTTTGTTTAGCTAGTTCTACTTCTGGCTAATGTTTTACTTTAAATGTCTGCAGGAGCTTGCATTTCAAAGGCTCATCTTTGTGACTATGCTTGCATGGAAAGATCCATACGATGAAGACAATGATCCACAATCTTCGCTAGATGACTACTCTATACTGGTGAGTTTTGATTCTTCTGTATTCTCAATATTGTTTCATTGTGAACAAGACTCCAACATATTCATTTGAGAGGACTTCAATTCATGTGCTATTATCGAGAGTCTCTTGACTGGAGTTTTGAAAAGGAGGTTTCTGAGATCAGTATTTTTAATATGGTAGGGAAGATTTGTTGGAGAAGACGCCTTTGTCCGAATTGCTCCTGCTGTGGCAGGTGTTGCTGATGTTTCAACAGCTCATCATCTCTTTAGGGCCCTTGTTGGCACTGAAAAGGGACTCACATTGGAACTGTGGACAACATACCTTGGTGAACTATTGAAGTAAGACTGCCTCTACATATGTAGCAGATTTTAACGGAGAATAGGGCTCAAGTTGCAGGAAGTGCATTTTTCACGTATTCAGGCTCCTAGTATGCTATACCTCTTAAATTTGACCTGTAATTTTGATCTTTGTTCAGCTCATGATTGGTAGATGTTGGTGACTCCGATATTCTAGAAATATTAGTCTTGCTTTAAGTCACGATTTCATCTCTATCATATGTTCATGTTGAGTATACATTAAATATTTGAATGTTGTGTGTCAATTAATCTGTGTTATGATGTGCACTCTGTACAAGGGTTCATCATGGGAGGCAAACACATAAAATTGGAGATACTTTTCTGCCTGACGAGCAAGTCCTGTGCATAGGCTCTAGTAAAAAGAGACCTGTTCTAAAATGGGAGCAAAATACTGCGTGGCCTGGGCACTTAACCCTGACCAACAAGGCACTCTATTTTGAGGTATGGATTGATACTTGAAATTTTTAGTACTTGTTTGGAGAAACTTATCTATTATTTGGAAATATTTGGTTTACTGTTGATGTCCTAATACATGGTTTTCTCAAGGTTACTTCAGCATTTTCATGCATTTTTAATCCAGTCTGATGTTTTTTATGTTATAACAGTTAAACAAATAGAGCAAGACTATTTGTGTATTAGTTCTGCAGTAATGTTTGATTTTATTTAAAACAAATCAAAACCATGCAGGAGAGCTACATTTATATATATTAGAGGATAAAAGTTTTACAAGACCACATTACAACAGACCATATGATAACTCATATAAAAAGGAACAAGGCAAAGATTTTGCAGCCACATAATTTTGTTTCCTTGTCCTTTGTAATAAATCTTCTCAATACTACTTTGGAACTTCACAAGATATCATTGACCTTGAGCCCGATGACTCCAATTTTGCATTGATATTGGCAGGCCATTGGACTGGCAGGTATGAAGAAACCATCGAGGCTTGACCTTACAGATCAAAATTCAAAGGTTCAGAAAGCAAAAGTTGGACCATTTGGATCCAGGCTATTCGACTCTGCTATCTCAGTTTCATCTGGTTCCGTGTGAGTATGACCGACTACTCCATAGGATGTCCATTTCCTTTCTGCACATGCCTTTAAATTGCTACCTGCAACTTGATAGGACACCCGGGTCACTGATTACTGCCAGATTGTTTGGGTGCAAGCATTAAAGCAGTACACCATATTAGCTATTTGACCTAGCTAATCGCTAGTGTTCCAAGTCGTAACAATGTGTGTATTGATATGGCAAACATGTTTATGGCCTAGGTCTGTACATGCAATTCGTTAGTCCAGTGAGAAAGCAGCACAGTACTCGGGAGGTTCTGTTACTACTTACTTGCATTTGCATCTACCATCTACGGCTTTATGGTTGTACTGTAGACATAGAATCATATTTTCCATGCCATTTGATCTTAGTCATAGAACGCAGCTAAACTGACCTCATGCTAACAAATTAACTTTTGACAGGTCAAATGAGTGGACATTAGAGTTTGTTGATTTTGGTGGAGAATTGAGACGGGATGTATGGCTCGCGTTCATCAATGAAATTATTTCTGTGTATAAGTTCATTCGTGAATATGGACCAAGCGATGATGATCCAACCATTCATCATGTATATGGTGCCCACAAAGGCAAGAAAAGAGCTGTTGGTAGTGCAACAAACAGCATTGCAAGGCTTCAATCTCTGCAATTCATACGTAGATTACACGAGGATCCAGCTAAGTTAGTACAGTTCTCCTACCTATCGGGTGCACCTTTTGGTGATGTTGTTCTTCAGACCCTAGCAGTAAATTTCTGGGGTGGGTCACTGATTACAAACTCCAAAGTAGCAAACGAAAGATCGCCTCAACGGCATAAACATTCTGAAAGCTCATCTACTGGTCGCTCAAATGTTCTCGACATAGACGGTAGTGTGTACTTGGGCAAGTGGATGAAGTCTCCGAGCTGGGCATCAAGCCATTCAGTCAGTTTTTGGAGAGGCTCTTCAGCCAAGCATGGTGTAATATTGAGTAAATCTTTAGTTGTAGCTGATAAAAATCTTGTAGAGAAGGCAATGGTTGCATGTAAAGAGAAGAGCAAAGTAGTTGAGAAGACACATGCTACAATTGTTGCTGCTACCGTTGAAGGTATTCCAAGCAATATTGACCTCTTCAAGGTATTTGACTGTCATTCAGTAGCATGGCTTATAAAAACAAATGCTTTCTTCAGTTAAGCTGCTTACTGTGATAGCTGTAGTAGATAAGTTTCCTGTGTGATTTTTGCCTAGTATATATTCAGATTCTATGCTTATTTTCAATCAGACCCCACTTCTTTTTTGCTCAAATATAACGAACAAATGGCCTCCTGTTAATTTTCATTGAGAAGGCAGGTCTCTCTGCATCACAGCCAGCACGTCTTGATATATGTTTATTATGGTAAATCATAAATTTGTAACATCTCTGATTTTCTGTGTCAGGAACTTGTACTTCCCTTCGCTATAATGGCTGAGAAAATCGAAAAACTTAAACGCTGGGAGAATCCCCGTTCAACTGTTTGTTTTCTACTAGTAGCGTATACCATTATTTTGAGGTAAGTCAGTTTGTTCTAATGATTTGAGTATTGAGCTACTGAGGTATTTTTGTGGTATTGTTGGAGGCCAATAGAGGTGTAAGATGGGAGATGAGTTTCCTTAGGCCGTTATCACATTTTTACATTTGGCTTTTATAGTTGGTTTCCTTAGGCATATAAAGGAATGGACTCCACAGCACTTTTATACAGCAAGGTGAATTGGAAATTATTTCATTAGTTTACTATACTGGTGTAGTGTATGACGATACCATGGCAAAATTGTATACCATCTTTGCATAGTCATCCTATTATGGGGTTCTAGAAGGTAATAGACGGTCCTTTGAGATCTTCAGGGAACACTTGTGCTAGTTGGAACATTTGCCTACAGAGACAATTTTTGAAGTACACCACCACAAGTGAAAATATACGTAAGGCAATTAGATTTAGCTGGGTCCAGATCTAGCCCAAGGAATTGATAGCAGGACATGCTCATGTCGTACCATGTTCTGATGCTTTTGCATGCTTTTTATCTATTTTTCTCTAGCTATAGATCGATTGCATCCAAAGCTTATACAACTAAGCACACATATTTATAACGATTTTATTATGATCTGTAGGAACATGCTCTTTTATATTTTTCCGTTTACCTTGATGGTGATGGCCCTTTCCATGCTTTCCCTAAAAGGGCTTAAAGAACAAGGCCGGCTGGGTAGATCTTTTGGCAATGTGACAATAAGGGATCAACCACCTTCGAACACGATCCAGAAGATCGTAGCTCTTAAAGAGGCAATGGCCTCGGTGGAAAATTATCTCCAGCAGCTCAATGTCTCTCTTCTGAAGATGCGCACAATCTTCTTAGCAGGCCAACCTGAGGTACGCAGAAACAAATTTCACTTGCGCTTAAGCAACACTAACCGAATACACGTAACCAGCTCATGAGTATGTTAATGTGTCCCTGGTCTGTTCAACAGGTAACAACTCAAGTTGCTCTTGTTCTTCTAGCATCCTCCGCTGTTCTTCTCGTGGTTCCTTTCAAGTACATTGTCTCCTGCTTTATCCTCGATCTCTTCACGAGGGAGTTGGAGTTCCGAAGGGAAATGGTGGCGCGTTCATAAGCGCCATGAAGGAACGGTGGGAGTCGATACATGCTGCTCCTGTGATCGTGTTGCCATACAGGGCGATAGCGAGAACAGCAACAAGGCACTCCCCGCAAAAGCTACCGGGCAAGCAGAATCTAAAGAGGTACGAGAACAACGTAGTGACAGTTATGTGAATTCAAGTAATGGACTCCGCACTTCATGATGTCCGTAGGGTGGAGCATTGTGATGTAATGTACAGTTTTGTCTTTGTACAGTTGTAACATGTACAGAACAATTGAGATGGCCAATTAGGTATAGTTCATGTCTAATAATGCGTGGGTTTGCCTGGGCTCGCTTGGAATATCATCTCTTGGTTCCTATGTAGGGTACATAAATAAGAGTTTCACATTTCTTAAGAAGTAATACTGGCACATTAAAAAGGAGAAAAATAAACGGAAAGATCTGTTGAAAGAACAAACTCTGTCACTGTAGTGTTTATTTTGACAGTACACGCTGAAGGACACGAGACCAGGAACCAGCGCCGCAGCGGGGACATCAAAGCACAACGTAGGGAGTCCTCACCCGGTACCTGCCGCTCGCATCGGTCCAAACCACGGCACCGTACACGGGCTCGCCTCCGGTGTTTGGCGCGGTGAGCTTGATGTCCACCTGGAACGTGGCCTTCTGCCCCGCGCCACCGAACTCCATCGTCGACGGCGTCACAGCCACGGCGACGTTGCTCGGCGATACCCACGACGCGCGGTACGTTGACGGGCCGGCCGTTACGGTGGTCACCGTCCTGCTGAAGCGCATCTCCCCGGAAGTGGCGTTGGCAGCGAAGGTCGCCACGAACGACGGGTAGTTCACGTCGTTCGACGCGATGGAGGAGCAGTTGTACGCCGTTGACGACCTCGTGATGGTCTTGATCTGGGCGTCGGTGTAGTTCGCGGCGCAGAGCAGCGCCACGAAGTCCTTCGGCCCGGCGTCGAACACCAGGCCCGGGTCCATGGCCGAGTTGGGGCTGACGTGCCCTGAACCCATGGCCAGCGGACTCGCCGCGGTGATGGTGCCGTTGCCTCTGAAGAGGCTGCCGGCGTCGGTGATCGGGCGGAACGTGTTGTCGTTGGTGATCGCGGTGGTCA
Source organism: Poa pratensis (assembly GCA_947311845.1). Lineage (NCBI taxonomy): Eukaryota > Viridiplantae > Streptophyta > Magnoliopsida > Poales > Poaceae > Poa > Poa pratensis. The sequence goes on along the minus strand of CAMZMU010000056.1, from coordinate 40,810,051 downwards.
TCATCGCCGACTTGATCATGGCCGGGCTCCAACCGCGGTGCACAGAGCGCAGCAGCGCCGCCACGCCAGCGGCGTGCGGGCACGACATCGACGTCCCGGACGCGACGAGGAAATCACTGCCTAGCTCGGTATGGCCTATCAGCCCCTGCGAAGACACGGGCGCCCATGATGCCAGTATGCTGTCCCCCGGCGCCAGTATGTCTGGTTTGAGCACTCCGGGGTAGCTCGGCGACGGTCCGCGTGAGGAGTACGCCGTGACCACCGGCGCCGGCCGTGTGCCGAGGATCGTCTGCTGAAACTTCATGGTCGCCGTTGCGGTCGTGGTCGAGTTGATGTAGCTCAGCAGCGCCGGAGCATCGTCCGGGCTGATGATAATGGCCGGAATGGGCATGGTGGTGCCCTCACCAAACTCGTCGTCCGTGATGAAGATGGCCGCGGCGACACCTGCCGCATTCGCGGCGAGCACCTGGCCAAAGACACTCCCGTTGCTGCGGCACACGACTATGCTCCTCTTCGTTAGATTGGCAAATGACGCCGGTGAGTTGCACGCTGAGATGGCGTCGTCGTACACCAACGGCATGTCCACCACCCATGCGTTCGCGGGGTACGTAGTGAGGCCGTCTATGCTGCCCTGCGTGCCTTGCGTCGCGTTGCCGTAGGACACGGTGCCGGAGAACATTTTCCGATCGACGGTGCCGGCCGCGACGGTGAGAAGCCACGGGATGCCGTTGTGCAGGAGGCCGGGCCGCGGTCCCTCGTTCCCCGCAGAAGCCGACACGAGGATGCCGCGCTCCATGGCGGCGAACGCGGCGATGGCTATAGGGTCTTCGTACAGCGGCACGCCGTCGAAGCCCATGGAGATGGAGATGATGTCCACTCCGTCCGCGATCGCCGCGTCCATGCCGGCCAGCACGTCCGACGCGTACCGGCCATAGCCTTCCTCCCAGAGGACCTTGTACATGGCGACATGAGCGCGAGGGGCAACGCCGCGCGCCGTGCCGAACCCGTAGCCGAAGAAGGACGCGCCTGCCACTGCGCTCCCGCCCGCGGTGGACGACGTGTGCGTGCCGTGTCCCTCTATGTCGCGCGTCGAGTTCATGCTGATGACGACGCCGGGGTTCGCGGCCATGACACCCTTGTTGAAATAGCGGCCCCGATGAGCTTCCGGTTGCACAGGGAGGCGGGGAACTCCACGCCCGGCTCGCACTGGCCGCGCCAGCGGGACGGCACGGGCGCCATGCCGGCGTCGTCGAAGCTCTTACTCTCCGGCCACACCCCGGTGTCGATCATGCCGATGATGACGCCGTCGCCGAACCTGGCCGCCGGCAACAGGCCGCCGAGCGGGCTGAGACCGAGGAACTCCGTGGAGTGCGTGGTGTCGTGGCGCCGGACGACGGCGTGGTAGTCAGGGTAGGCCGAGACGAATCCCGGTGCGCGGCTCAGCGCGCGGAGCTCGGAGGCCGAGAGCGTGGCCGCGAAGCCGTGGAGCGCCTCGTCGTAGGTGTAGACGAGCCACGGCTTTTCGCCACGCGCGCCGTCTGCCGAATCTGCTGCTGCTGCTACGGACGCCAGCACGGTGGAGTACCACTCATGGTGGCCGGAGTGCACCGTCGGCATGGCGGACTTGTCCATGTGGACAATGTACGACGACCGCCCGACGGCAGCCACCGGAGCGAGCAAGAGGGAGCACAGGAGCCATGAGCTACTCACCAGCAGAATACTATCGTGCAGTGCAGCTGCCATGTTTGCGATGGAATTGTTCTAGGCATGGGCGTCCATTATATACCTGGCGGTGTGTACCTACATACGCGCGGGCGTTGCATAGCATTCCTCGGACTCGACGTAGGAAGGACAGGATTGTCCTTGCATTGTTCTGTGCCAGGGTGCGCATCGACGGCATCGTTTTCTCTCATCCTGAAATCATCGAGAACAACGTCAGGAACTGAGGAGCTCACAAGATCCAAAATATTATACATGACCTTAGGGCGCGTTTGGTATCCAGCACTGCGCTCCCTCGGCTAGGCCAGCCAGTTCCAAAAGGGCGTATGGATGACTGTGCTAGCTCCCAAACCAGACCCGCGCGTGTCAAAGCATCACTTGGTCACTTAACGGGCACGCTCGAATCGGCAGTTTTCCTAGAGCCTAGGTCTAGTGGAGCGCAAGAGCGGCACGCGGGCGAACGTGCGAGAGACGCCGCATCCCTTCACAAACACGCGTCATTTATTTCTCTCACCGCTCACTCCCCCTCTTCATTTCCACTCACCACACTCGCTCCTCTCCTCTTCTCTCTCCGTCGACGGTTCCTTTTCGGCGGAACATCCAGAGCATCGCCGCAAGCATCCATCTCTCCATCCTTCCGTAGGGAGGATCTTCATCGGCACGTCGCGAGCACCGCGTTATCCCGTCTTTCTGGAGGGCTTTGTCAATGGCCGTGATATCATATCTAGCCCTTTTCTTCCTCGTAAGCGTCGTAGATCTGTATATCGATGCCGATTTCTCTGGTTAGCATGACATGCACGGCAGATCTATAGTTCGATGTGCGTGAAAGCTTTGCTCTTTCGGTTCTGGTATAGCACTTTTTAGTACGGTATGGTGGTTGCAAAATCATCTTTTTGTACAACGATTTAGTTTAGATTTGGTTCAAAACGAACATATTTGGTTGTTGATCTATGAATTTGGTGTTGGGCTCTATTTCCGGCCAGTGTTGAACACTTCTCGTAGGGCTAGGGCAACTATACCGAAGTTGTACTCAAAAAGTTGTTGTGCACCCTCTTTGGTATAGTTGCTAAAGGTTTACTACATTGTTGTTGTATGATTTTCTGAGGCCAAGCTGCTGGCAATTATGAGGCTTGTATGAACATCTTTGAATTCAGAGGGTGTCATTTAGTATCAGTTGTTGTGTACACATGAAATTGTGCACAATTGATGGTACTAAGGGATCATCTTTTGAGTGTTGTTGAGTTTCTCTTTATTTATTATGGCCTATGATGAAACTGTGGTTACCAAACATGCCCTTCTAGAAGGGGTGTGCAACGTATAACAAATTGCTTATATTGTGTTCTTGGTTCAGTAGTATCACCTCTTGCATGTTGTCACATGTGTGTGAAATGCAAGTGTGAGGCCCAAATTATCATGTCATCTCTTGAGTGTTGTGTGATTTGCAAACTATGATATGATTTGGTCAATGATGAATTCTTTGACACCTATGTCGTGGAGCTGATACCAGCGGACTGCCAAAAAAATTAAGAACCAGGCACAAGTAGATGTGTGTCTATGTACTAAGACCAATGAGCATGATAACTTTTAAGCCGATTGAAAGGGCATGTCCCTAATTATATTTTGGTTTAAAATGACACTTGAATTAGAGTGGACTAATGTTAGCAACGAAGTGCATACTCAGGTTTAGTCCAAGTGATGGAAGTTGGATGCTAGATGGAGGCCCCTCATTTTCATGATCAAATGTTGGTGGTTTGTTTATATTCTCTTGTACTTTTTTTTGAGTCAATAGGAACACCGCACTATTAAGAGGGGCGTACTCATTGTGCTCGTTGGTGATGGTCTAATGTGCTCGCTTAACCTTCTACCAATCTCCTACATCCCCACCATATCAAGCCAAGAAAGATTTTCCTTAAAAAATCCACTTTTGGAGCTGTTTTCTGGTGGCCGGTTTGGCGCCGGTTGGCCGCTCGAGGCTGGTCTATCGGAAGGTTGTATCGGTTCCGCGCCGGTTCCGCGCCGGTCTATCGGAAGACGATATCGGTCGGCTAGCAGGTTGGGCTCCGGTTCAACCGGTCGCCGCCGATTCGGCCCCGGTCTAACAGAAGGTCATATCGGTCGAACAGCCGGTTCAGCGTCGGTCCAACCGGCGCCGGCCGGTTCATCGATCGGTTGACCAACATTAAAATCGGTCAACTCAGAAACTGCTCCAACGGCTGGATTTTCGTAAGCCCATATAAATACCTGCCTTCTTTCACCTTGAGAGGGTTACCCTTGCTCAGATAACTTTCTCTCCCTCTCACCTCCATTGTTAGTCACACCAAAAACTTGAGATCTCCCATTCTCTCCACCCAAATTCAAATCCATTCTTTGAGAGAAAGTAAGAGGAGGTCCGGATCTACGTTTCCACCGAGCTAAAAGTGATTCCCCCTTGAGTTTATCGAGTTGCTTGTTACTCTTGGGTTTGTTGGGAAACCCTAGGCGGTTAAGGGTCGCTCGAAAGCTTCCGGGTTGTGGATTGTGCTTCGGCATAGTTTGTAAATATTCGGAGGCCACCTCAAGGCCTACCAATAGTACATTAAAAGAAAAGAAACTAATTGAAGTCAAAGACACGGAATGATAGGCAATAGAGAGAAAGATTAAGTTCAGGTAATCCAATTAAAAGTCGAATATGATACACTGCAACTTTATTCTTGCAGAGTCGACCAAGTCACCTTCACCGAGATAGAGGCATGCTCAAGCACTATTTGTCGAGAGGCACATCCATGGATGTTTGCTTTAAAGTAACAACAGCGTTCCAGATCATCATATTTAGAGCCTTTCTGACCTACCTTGAACTTTAAAAACATCCTAGTACCCATCTTTACAGCAATTACATTTCTTCTTAAGCCACATGACTCACCAATAAAACCACGAAAGAGCTGAATACTCTGATGTGACCCACAGGCAAACACGGACGAACCAAGTGATAAATTGAATCCACTCTTCACTTTTGATATGACAACATCTATTGTGGCCTCCCCTGCATCAGGAACAAGTACTAACGTGATGTCAACCGCGCCATAGTTGCCAGTAATGCGTTCCGTGAATGGATGACAACCTGTGCTTAAGTTTTCGTACTCTGTTGCGCTATCAATTAACTGTAGATCATCTTTTTCCTGCTCCCCTTTCTTGATCCTCATGTCAAACTCAACTAGAACAGGGGAGCTCATTGCGATGCCGCGCTTAGGGCCAGTCATCTCGATGAGAGAACCCTGCAAAACTATTATTACTTAGTATCTCAGAGTGAAAATGCAGAGTTATTTAAAGCGTATATTTTTTCTTACTAGCCAACTGGCAAAGAATCTCAAACAAATGACAGCATAGATTCTAAACCCACCTACAAATGTAAGTCGATTGCACACTGAATTGAATGTTTGACAAATCATGCCAAGATAATTAACCATAAACTTGCTTAATATATGCAAGGACAACACCATCTTTGTATAACATCCTCCAAGACACATGTGTTTTTATACAAGAACCCATAAAATTAAGATACTCAAAGTAAAGCGATCATCACCATTCACTAGCACCTCAAAAGTTTATACGAGTAAAGATAAGAAAACTTTTTTTTAGAAAACGCACAAGACTTTTGCGTTTCTTTTCATTGAAAAGGTATTTGTGTTACATTCCTCCTAGGAGACGATTACAGGGCCGAAAAAAGGAAATCAGTGTACATCCCAAGTCTGGGGAGCTGGCACTAGCCCACAGGGCTGCTTCTTCCTTGATCTTCGTCGTTAGGGCAGGAATCGAGGGACGTCCTCTGTAAAAAATGCATCCGTTCCTGTGCTTCCATATCATCCAAGGCACCAGCAGAGTCGTAGAGGCAAGTCCTTTGTGCAAAGGCTTGGGGACAGCCTGCATCGCTGTCAGGTGGCTGACAGGGCATCCTCAACCATGAGAGAATCATGTGCCAAATTTGTCGTGAGAAGGGGCATGCGAGGAGGAGGTGGTGCATGGTCTCGGGTGCCTGGTCGCAGAGAGGACAACGCGCAGGGTGTTGCAGGCCACGACAAGCTAGGCGATCCGCGGTCCAGCACCGGTCGAGGTGGGCGAGCCAGTGGAAAAAACGGACGCGCGGCGGCGCCCAGCACTTCCAGATGAGCTTCCAAGCGTAAGAAAACTTATAGAAACAATCGTACAAAATGGATTATGTAGTAGGGTAAGGTATTTGTCGTGTTGATCATTTGTGATAAGAATCCTCAGATGCATTTGAAGAAACAAACAGAATATCAATGGTCCGAGATTGTCCCACTTGACTTTATTTAAACACCTAAAACTCGCAAAGAGATCACACAATTCCACGACATAGTTCTATTTAACTAGATTTGTTTTGGCACTAGGCAGGCGTCAGCCCCCATACATGGTCTTACGACTTTGCGGAGACCTGTGTTTTTGGTAAACAGTCGCCCGGGCCTGGTCACTGCGACCCCCTTTTGTGAGGGGGCACCCCTTCTCCCGAAGTTACGGGGCTATTTTGCCGAGTTAACGAGTTTAAGTTTAGATGCATTTTCTTAGGTCCAGATTAATGTACTGTTGAAGATTATTTGTAGAATTTTACAGGAGGAAATGATGAATCGCTGCTTGAAAGTGTCCAAGATTTAGCCTTAGAGCCTTAGGCTAGAAGGACTGGGAATTAAGAGAACACCAAGTGTGTAAGATTGTTAACAGCTGATGTTTCAGCTCGCGTTGTGCCTGTCAGCTTTTCCTTTTATGAATTTCGGGGATGCTCACAGAAATATTTTGGAGTTATGCAGCATGATATAATGGTAATCTGTGCATACAAGCATATCTGTGCAGTGCTCCTAAATGTAGTTAACAATTCAATTGTTGTAGCCTGTAGTTTCTCTTCAATATATCAGCAAGCCAATGTTCAACTGAGCAAAGGGATGTGCTTGGATGCTCTGATATCGTTGATGTTAGATTCATCTTTGAATCAGATTGCACGCTTGTACGCTTTACCTCTTAACCTGAATGTGTTAAGTTTCTCCTAGGTCTTGCATATATAAGCTAGCAGATAGCTCTGATATATGGTTGTGATGTCCAGATCTCTGATCTTTTACATGTTACCACCGGTTGAGTGAACCAATGGTTAGTCATTCAAGGCATGCTTTGTAAAACCCAGTATGTCTGAGTATTATTTTTTTTGCTTCAAAATAGATGATTAATACTATCCGTGAGTTTTCAATAATGGAGTCGCTTATCATTTAAGTTGTTGAAATTTTTGTTACAACCGGTAGTTGTGTCCTTGAATTGATCTGTAGCTCATATAACTGCTTCCTTCTATTGGACTTTGCGGAATGCAATTTCTATTTTTGAGAAGTTGTCTTGCTAATGTTTTGCTGAAACTATTGCTGTGGACTTGTGAAATTTCTGTTGCTGAAATTGCATATATATATGGGCATAATGTCACCACCTCGAGCCGTCAAGGTTTTCACGGCAGTGGCGACGGGGCACATGAAGCTCATGCCCCCTATCACTTCATGGCAGAATTGTTCGTTGTCATTTTTGAACCATGTAAATAGTAAGTTAATTTTGCTAACAAATACTTTCCTGTGTTATTTGAATGTAGCTGACAGATTGTAATCATATTGCATTGACACATGCGAATCAATAACACTAATCTTGCATCACTACGGGCTAGAACCACACGGTTTTATATCCCATTAGCTGGTAAGTGGTAACTATTGTGGAGAGATTGTCCATTTGGTTATAAGAAGCTAATCTTTTATATGCACCTCCTTTATGTTTGCAGATATTGCCATCTTTAACTTTAAACATTATGAAAATGGTCAGCTGATCCTTTAGGCTGAAAGAGAAAGATTAGTATATACTCCCTCCGTTTGTTAATATAAGATGTTTTAGGTGGTACACATGTTGTCTACATGCACACTAAAATGAGTGTACATGCACACTAAAATGTGTCTACATACATTTGTGTGTATGTGAATGTGGACAAAAGCTAAATCATCTTATATTAAAAAACGGAGGGAGTATGATGGAGTCGTTGTGCAGTCATTAATGGCAGATGATTAACCCAGATGCTACTTGTAATATTAGACGTCCAATTAGCCAAACACTTCATCTTGACAGTACGATCACCCGAACTGAGAGCAACCTAGCCCCATTCCCTGTACCATAGCCACACTCATGTCCGATCCCCGTGTCGCTACTGCTCACTGCTGCCTTCCACTGCCGCCTCCCCTACTCTGTACTCCTCTGCCTCGCCAAGGAGCAAGACACGTTCCTAACGGACGCCAATTTTGCCCCCAGCACCACTTCTTCTGTACCCACTAGATGGTTCTTTCACACATAACTTTTTTTCTTGGTTGATTCCCAGTCTGTATGTGAACAATTAAGGTAGGTTTCTCTTGATTGAAGGAACATTAGACTGACCACTGCTGCACTCATATAAGCAGTATGGCAGTTCCATATTTGCTCTACATAAACTCGCAGACATACAAAGTTGCAATATATTCCTGCCACGGCTAGAAAAATGGTCTATGGTCCCGGTTCGGCTGGGCCATCAGTCCCGGTTGCCCAACCGGGACTAGCCAATCGGGACTAATGCTAGTCCCGGTTGGGCCACGAACCGAGACCAATGGATGCCCACGTGGCTAGTTCTGGCTGGGCGTGGGGGGAGACTCATTGGTCCCGATTCGTGTTACGAACCGGGACCAATGAGTTTTTTTTTTGTATTTAGGGTCTAGGGTCTCCCTCTCGCCGGTGCCCCCTCTCCCTCTCGCCGGTGCCTCCGTCGTCTCCCCCTTCTTCGCATCGCCGACGTGCTCTCCATCGTTTCCGTACGCATATTATACGCTCTACTATATACACAGTACACGTTGATGCATATATAATTAATATTCGATCTCTTGCGAGAATACAACTATTTAATTACATGGAGATAGATCACATATGTAGTTCATCGTCCGAAGCATAATGTTCTCCCCTTTCATCAATGACCTCCCTAAGCAGAAATCCCGCCAATTCCTCTTGAATTGCTCGTATGCGCCATTCTGGGTCGAGCTTCTCCTGCATTTTGCTCAAAGAAGTTGTTCTCCGCTCAGAGGTCAACTCGCGAATGAACTCGCAAACGTAGAATCCACATAAATTACTCCTCGGTGGCTGCTGCGGACTTTTCACCGATATATAAGTTAGCTCATCTTTGAATGGACCTTCTACATTCTGTTTGAATAGTGTCCAACACCTGCTTTGGCCAAAAAAATGAACAAAGGAGTTATTAATTACTTGATATCAGGAAACGAACGAAAGAGGCCGATATAATGCGATAATGATTGAAATTACTTATTGAGCATTTCTTTCATTTCGGTCCACGTCGCTTGGTCCCAACTTAATGAGTCGTGGACTTCAACTATGGACTTGTCAACTTGAATGCTTAGCAGAATCCAGTGGAACCTGCGGACGTTTACATAAAGCAGACATGCATAGCTCATCAATTACACTTAACATCGAGAAAGCCAAATAAAAATATGTACAAGACAGAAACACTCACTTGAAGTTGTAAGGAAATAGTATTTCCGTGCAGAAGTTTTGCTTGATTAAAGAGGTGGTCAGGTCATGCTCCACGTCTCTGGGGTGATTGCGTAACGTATGTTCATTAACGATATATGGGTCAACGAACCCAACCTCATAATGTCTAGATGTTTTGCATTCCATCATCTTCATTCTACATAATAGCGTACAAAAGGATATATATATAGTCAGGATAATATAATACAGGCAATGAACGAGCTGAGCTAGAGACTTAATTACGAAAATAAATCACTTACAGACAATAGCAACTGAGGATAGATTTGTCGAGGGCGCGCTGATTGAATAACTGAAACAGTTCAGTCATTTGAACCTGTATACTGTAACGTTTGAAGAAATGCTCCACTCGAACGTCCACCGCAATCCACTCCTTCGCGTCCTTCTTTGATGTGTGCACCCTGTACCAGTTGTGCAGATTTCGCATATGTGTTGATAGACGCGTGAGCTCCTCATTACTGACCATAGACTCCCCTGTGACATATTTCCGTGCTATCTCTAACATTGGCTGATCTTCATAGCCTAAAAGTTGACCAAGAGTCATACCCATGGCGGTAGCATTTTCCATGGCCTGCGATACAGTGATACCATGTTCTCTAGCAGCAGCTATGGCTCTGGGGTCCAATAATTGCAGGTCCTTATCCATATCGGCTCTGAAGTCCTTGTCGATATCGAAACACACTATGAGCGGGGGGGCCGATTGATTTTTCTGCTGTCCGAGCTGGGCAATTTGTTTCCCGCTTTTTGCACTTCTTTCCTTGTTCTGCTCAGACTGGGCACGTGCTAGCTTACTAAGTTCACGACCATAGTCAGATTGCAGATTCATCGATATTTGGGATGGCTGCGCAAGGAAGGACTTAGCCCACTTTTTGGTTTTTTCATCGTATACCGGCTTTTGCTCGGGCTTTTTTGGTGCAAAAAAAGTCTTATTGTAGGCAGCCACCTCCGCGGCGTTTTCCGCTTCAGTCCTGTCATAAGGACTAGGTGAACCAGGAGATGCGTCATAATATTGAAGAATGATGGGGGGGACACCAACTCGAAGCTGACAAGACATTGGACCACAGTCTTCTGTAAACTTGGTAGAGTTACTGGATCGATGACCTTCTGAGATATTGCATTGAGTAATGCACATAGCTTCACAATGGGTACCCGAACATTTTCCGGTAGAAACTCCCTCAATGCAACCGAAAGCAACTGCGTCATAATCACGTGGCAATCATGAGACTTCAGGTTCTGGAATTTTTTCTCTGCCATATTTATTATTCCCTTTATATTTGACGAGAAGCCAGCCGGGACCTTGATACTGCTCAGGCATTCAAAAAAGATTTCCTTCTCTGCTTTGGTAAGAGCGTAGCTGCTTAAGTATTGACGCCCTTTATCCGTCTGCTTGTTGTATGGGTCTTTCATACGTTGCTGGTCCTCCCGTGCTTCTGGTGTATCTTTTGTCTTCCCATACACGCCCAGGAAGCCTAGCAGGTTCACGCAAAGATTCTTCATCACGTGCATCACGTCGATTGAAGACCGGACCTCTAGGACTATCCAATAGGGTAGCTCCCAAAATATAGATTTCTTCTTCCATATGGGTACGTGGTTGTCAGCGTCATTCGAAACAGATAGACTGCCAGGACCCTTTCCAAAGATTACTTCTAAATCCTTGACCATGTCATATATAACATCACCATCAGGGAGGTTAGGCTTCTTCCGGCGATCTGCCTCACCGTTGAAATGCTTGTCTTTCTTTCTTACGGCATGACTGTTCGGAAGAAATCGACGATGCCCCAGGTACACGTTCTTGTTTCCCAAATGTATACTTTCAGTCTTATCTAAACAGTGCGTGCATGCATTGTATCCCTTGTTTGACTGTCCTGAAATGTTACTAAGAGCAGGCCAATCATTGATGGTTACGAACAACAACGCTCGTAGGTCAAATTCCTGTTGTTTGTGCTCATCCCACACACGTACACCTGGTTCGGACCATAACTGCAAAAGTTCATCAACTAATGGCCTTAGGTACACATCAATGTCGTTGCCGGGTTGCTTCGGGCCTTGGATGAGCACTGGCATCATAATGAACTTCCGCTTCATGCACAACCAAGGAGGAAGGTTGTAGATACATAGAGTCACGGGCCAAGTGCTATGACTGGAGCTCTGCTCCCCAAAAGGATTAAAGCCATCTGTACTTAGACCAAATCTTAAGTTCCTTGCGTCATCTGAAAATGTCGGGAACTCTCTGTCGATTTTTCTCCACTGGGACCCATCGGCGGGGTGTCTCAACTTCCCGTCTTTCTTACGCTCTTCTTTGTGCCATCGCAACAACCTGGCATGCTCTTTGTTTCTGAACAGGCGTTTCAACCGTGGTATTATAGGAGCATACCACATCACCTTAGCAGGAACCCTCTTCCGGGGGGGCTCGTCATCGCCCTCAACATCACCAGGGTCATCTTGTTTGATCTTGTACCGCAGTGCATTGCATACCGGGCATTTATCCATATTCTCGTACTCCTCACCGCGGTACAGGATGCAGTCATTAATGCATGCATGTATCTTCTGCACATCTAATCCTAGAGGGCAGATAGCCTTCTTTGCTTCGTATGTAGTCTCGGGCAATTCGTTATCCTTTGGAAGTTTCGGCTTCATTATTTTCAGTAACTTCTCAAATCCCTTGTCAGAACAACCAGTCTCTGCCTTCCATTTCAGCAGTTCCAGTGTGGTACCGAGCTTTGTGCTGCCATCTTCGCAATTTGGGTACAGCAACTTTTTGTGATCCTCTAGCATGGCCTCCAACTTTAGCTTCTCCTTTTCTGTATCGCATTCTCGCTTTGCATCAGAAATGACCCCACCAAGACCATCAGCGGGCTCATCTGATGCCCGATGTTCACCTCCTTCTTCTTCAACGTCTTCCATTACAGTATCACCGCATTCCTCAGGGAACATAGGATAGTTGTCATCATCCTCCTCTTCTTCATTGTCTTCCATCCTAACCCCTCTTTCTCCGTGCTTGGTCCAACAATTATAGCTGGGCATGAAACCTCTCCGAAGCATGTGGTCTTGAATGGTTTTCGGGTTAGAGTACTCCCTGACGTTCCGACACTTCTCACATGGACAAGGCATAAAATTATCCACTTTGTTTGCCTCAGCCACTTCGAGAAATTTATGCAGGCCTGCAATAAACTCGGAACTGCGTCGTTCGCCGTACATCCATCACATCCGTGCATCCATCTGCATCATATAATTAAGTTTATCAAAAACCTTTACAATAACATATTGAATAGTGAAATGACCACCGTACATCGACACGTGCAATTTTTCTGTATCAATTACAGATGAAAAGGATAAAGTTGCTAACCTCGGCCGAGGATATCATCTTGTGTGAACTTAAGTGTGGCTCGGGCATTTCATCGAACACATCTTGTGCGTGGCAAAGGAAAAAAAACTAGCACCCACTTCACACCAATCCAACCAGAAAAAAAACAGAGGAGAGAAGAGAGGGGGTGGGTTATTTATAGGCAGGGGAGGGGTATTGGTCCCGGTTCGTGCGGTGAACCGGGACCAAAGCTCTGCGGCACGCCACGTGTCCGGTACTGGAGCATTGGTCCCGGTTCGTGGCACGAACCGGGACCAATGTCCCCAACCGAACCGGGACCAATGGTCCACGGGGCCCTGGCAAATCGAACCGGGACCAGTGCCAGGCATTGGTCCCGGTTTTTCTATGAACCGGGATTAATGCCTGGGGTGGCTCTGGACGAAAGGTGGTTTTTCTACTAGTGTGCTGAGCGTTCACATGAGCAATTAAGTTCTATTATTTACTTCCTTTGGTTTAGCGTGTACCTAACTACCTATCCATTTGAAGTTCAAATCATGAAATGTATATATGTGTAGGTTACGTTATCTTCCTTTTCCTCATGTATGTTTCTCCTTTTAGTATGCTAATTGTTGCTGTTGGTTTCATACTTAGCTCCTTAGTTTGAGTTTTTTTTTCACACTTGGAGAACAGGAATATTATGGAGCCAATTCTGTGTTTCAAGCCCCAGTTCACTAATAGCAAGATTTGAAGACGTATATAAAGATTATATGTACTACTGATTTCCCGGGCACGTCCTTCTCAAACTAGATAGATGTGAGGTGTACTCTTTCACTTTCAGAATAATTTCTGATTTCACTAGTAAAATGTCCCACGTTAATATTCACCTTTGTGAGAAAGCAGTTGAAATGTAATGCAAATGAATCATGAGGTATTTTTTGGTAGAACATGGAAATAAACGCTGAAAGGTCCATCGATGCACTACAATTATGTAGCATGAAAATGGCTAGGCACTACCTCCTGATGGCTCTTTGGAGTCAAATTGCAGTAGTTGAAGTATATAATTGTTGCAGTGAATCGTGGGTTAGTACAAGATAGTTGAAAACATTTAGTGAGAAACTATAATGAAGCAACACTTTGTACCAAGGAATAGCTGGGAGCAACATAACTTTAGTTTTCTATCTTCATGACTATGCAGGCCTTCGTTTTCTTAACCGTTCGTTTTTCTCTGTGACATCCTTAGAAAAAATATATAATTTGATAATATGAAAGATCAATATTCAAAGTGTATAATGGAGAGATAACTAGCTTAAATACATAATATTATTAATTCGCGTATGTGTTGTCTTTGTGATTAATACTGTTCAATACTGATTTTTTTGGCTTATGAAAATCCTCACTTGTATCACTGTCTATTGGTCATACTAGCTTAATATCCGTGCGTTGCTACGGAATAAAAGAGTAAAAAAATGGTGCTCACGACTCCACGTAAAACAAAAGAATTTAACAATTATACAAATATGATAAATTTAGTACATGGACTGAAAGAAAAGGCACTTAGTAGGTGGAATTATGCTAAAGAACGAAAAAATATCGATCAAATCCGAAAATTTTCTGCACGGGCATAAGATATTTTAATATACTCCGTACATCCAAAAAATTATTTAGATTTTTTAATATTTTTAAAATGTATTTAAAATGTGTTTTCATAACAGTGCATTTAGACCCGTCAGCCAATTTTTTGTAGTTTATGACCAAATCTTTGTATATTTTCCGCTATGTCTTTTGACGGAGTCCGATTTCATAGTGTTTGGATGAATCATGCCATTGATTAAGCCATTGAATTAGTCCATCGTGGAAGACAAACTGACCACACAAGCATGGCCTTGCTGACAACCACATTGAAGCATTTCACAAAAGATTCATTTTCTAGAGCAAATTATCCGTTGTTAGCAGAACATGAGAACGTTGGATTAATGGATTTCATGCTAGCTTCGTGGTCCGACAGTTTTCTTGTTGAACACATGAATATGCCTGGTTCACGAGCTTAGGTTCCATTGTCTCCAACTCGTTAGCTGCCGCCTGTTTCCTCGACGGCGCGCCGTGATGGAGGATCGAGCATTCGAGCTGGCGATGGACGGTGAAGAGCACGCGGCAGCTCATCTCCTTTTGGAACCACCACATGTAATTGATCCCGGCGAGCAGTTCAGCCACGGCCAACTCCAGCTTTTCCCGCTCCACGAAATGCAACGTCTTCTGTGGGACAGTGCAGCCGGCCTGCTGCCACCCCGACACGGCAGCCGGGCTATATCAGTTGTCGCTCAAAGGTACGTGGCGTGCACCATGGGCGCGAACGAGGATGCCGACCAGGGCGTTGCGCCACTCGGCGGCCTGCCCCTCACAGCCGCACCCCGAACAGCGCTTGCCCACTCGCCTCAGCAGGCCGTACAAGTACAACTTGTCCCTTTCATCCGGCCCCACCAGACGCTGCGGCGACCGCGCGCCATCCTATCGAGAGCACCAGCTCGGCGTTCCGTGGCACAAACGCTGCTGCGAGCCTGCGACCAGCGTCCTTGCCGGCACCAGCATTGCGGAGCTCTATTGGAACTTTGGAAGAATCCATGCCGGCCTTTGCTCGTCGCGTTGCTGTAGAGTTGGACGTCAACGAGACGGAACGGCCGCACCGCCTCCAGCGACATACCGACATGGGCTTGCGCAATGGCATTAAGCCGGCAAAGAGAGGCTGAGACGGCGAGGCTCCGGTTGAGCGGCGCATGCCGCTCATACCAGCTGCCTCTTCCGTCTGCGACGTTGAGGCTTATGCGCGCGAGGAGATGATGGCGTCGACGGTGAAACCCAACAGATACGTCTGCTCGAGGCACTTCACGCACGTCCAGCTTCTTGGAGAAGATCAGATAAGATTTGCCGGCGTCCTGGAGTAAGAAGTAGGTTGGAGCACCGTCGCGAGCTTCAACAGGCCCTGCTCAGCCTCCACGAGCTCTTCCATGGCCCTGCGGCTGCGGAGCGCGGCGGTGGCGGCCACCTGTTTGTCCATCTTGTAAGCCCGCGCACACCGGTGCGGTCACGTCTAACCTCGGCGAACTCCGAGAACGTGTCCCCGAACTGGAGGTAGGTGTCGGCACAGCGTGCGGCGACAACATCGGCCGCAGCACAGAGCTCGTCCATGATCTCGGCGCGGACCTGGCGTCAGCTATGGTCATCGCCAAGGAGGAAGGTGTCGTCTTCAGAGAGCACATTGCGAACGCCGTCGAGGCAGAGGTTCTCGTGCGGGAGCCGCCCCACCGTGGGGTCACCCATAGCACGCCGCAGGTGGAGGACCTTGGAGAATCGGCTGGCCACCTCGAAGGCCAGGATAACGACGTTGCCTTTCTCGCGGGGATGTTTACAAGAGAAGAGAGAAGAGAGAAGGAAAATCAACTGTGGCCAACGTCTATTGCTAAGATTGAGGAAAATATGTTCCGATTTTAATGCATACACAGCACGGTCGATAATCAACGGTGACCACGTGCAGCAGCTAATAAGATTGAAAAAGATTAGTTCCGATTTTAAGGCATTGGATATGCCGATCTTTAACGGAAAAAGTCACACGAGCGAGATTTGGGAGAGCAGTGCGGTGGCATTGTAGCTAAATAAATAGACATGTGACACCATGGGAGGTGTGACATCACCAACTCACTTTTAATAGTAAAGATTGTCTGTCACAAAGGTGACGAAAAGTTGGCTTAGTGCTTCGACTTCGGGTTAGTAGTTCCACTATATTCCAATTATTAAGTATGTTTTAGACTATTCATCGATTGTCAAATTTAGTTCTGATTATAGATATTTGCCAGACTTTTCCTTTTGTTATGTGACATGTTACATTAGAATCTTTCGTATAAATCTTACAAGTGTGCGGATATTATGTTTGAAGAATACGCTGCCTCTCAAAACCCAGTTCAAATGTATGTAATCTAGTATAACTAAATAGGTCATTCCCACAAACTATTTTTCTAAACATGCAGCCTATCCACGTCAGCACCTTCCACATCAGCTATTTCCGTCTCATTTTTTCTTTGTTCACGTGTGGTTTGTGCCATACGTAAGGCCATTTTTTGGCCCATTTTCAATAGAAGCAATCGGCCCAACACTGTTTCTCTTCTCCCCGAACATAATCCAGATCGGCCGACCAGGACCAGCACCTCCTCCTCTCAATCAATGCCCATGGCTCCGCTCTCTCTTCCTCTCCCCATGTTTAGATAGAAAGCGGCGCTTCCTATCTCTTGGGTTCGACTCAGCCTCTCTACATTGCACTTGCAGGGGTAAGGCTTAACTTGTATAATCCTTTCCCAAACCCTACCTAGTGTGGAAGCTTTTAGAAATGGGTATGTCTTTTTTTTCAGTTCTGAATCTTACACCTATCTATTCATTCTCTTTTATCTGAATATGCATGGAAAGGACGAACCAAGAACTTCAGTGTTACCATTCAGAACACATTTTTTTTGGAAACAACTGCCCTGGAGATTTCTTTTCAGAGTTGTAGAACGGAAAGGAATAAACAATTTGTTATTTACAACATTATGCTCAACCTTGGACAGCATTTATGTAAATAATGTGATTTGTGTTAAGCTGTCCGGATGTTCCGTTCTATCCCGCAACGTCAAGTTCCCCATTTTGGGTAATTCAAGCCCAAGTACTATTGCATGTGCAGGGATGAGTACACCCTGGCACTTTTAAGTTGTTGTATTTAGTCGTCTACATATTTAGCCACCCTCAAATAGCTCCTCTTCCCTTTCGTTCATCTAAAATTTTGGATGAGCATTATCAGCAAGATCAAATAGGTAGCGTTCATCATCCATTTTAATTTATGCAAATTTATTTCTTTGTAATGTTTTACACTGCTGAGTCAGATGGAACATAGAGAGATAATACTCTAATATTAATATCGTTCAGTGCAGATTGTAATAACAGAAAATTCGATATTAATCAACTATAATCTTATTTAAAAATATTGTTGTTTAACAGCGCGAGTATACATTATTTTCACTCGATGTTTATAGCTCAACGAAAGGAAAAGCTATATTGGGGTGGTGTATGCTTCTCAATGTTTCCGGTACTACACATTTTGCCATATATACAATATTCATGACTGATAATTAAGTTATTGTTTGGTTACCTCTTTTAGATGTTCATTTTTTATAGCAAACATCGATTATTATGATTTCTCGCTGCAACGTGCGGAGTGTTATCTAGTAATCATAGTGAACCACTTGCTCTTAAGACCCCAGTATGCATTACTATCTCATCACTTCATCAGATTTTCCATGCGCCGACTGCTCTTCATCCAAATGAGATTATCTTCTCAGTCATATCAGCTGGGCTTACGGTGCCGATTCTGCAGGCCTAGACTACATTTGTGCCCTTACCTAGCTACTGCTACATTGAATTGTATCAAATGCAAGTGTAAGATTGGCGGTCAGCTTAGAAAGCTATTGCTCATATTTATTTAACCATGACATGTCCAAGCAACCAAGGCACAAACTGGGTTGTGGCTAGAACGGAAAAAGTTATCTATCCTCTTAAAGATTTATTTTATTCGAACAAATAAATTTTGTAGCCTTATCTTCGAATACCTTCAGCTCAATCTTCTTAAGCAAGTAGATAGGATATGGAGGTAGCAATGTAATTTTGCACCATGCGAGAATTGTCTAGTGAATTATTGAAAACAATTGCATGTAGGTAAAGATGTTCACCTGTTGAGCCATGATGGAATTGTCCCGGCTACAGTTGAAAATATAATTAAGCAATCTATCTGCATTATCCCGCGCTGCTATGTAACCATATAGTTGCACCGAGCTAGTGTCCATATGAACTTTAGCCAATTTTAATGAGAAAACTTGCATCATGGGACATTCACCATGCCTTTCACAACTGTTGTCCCGGTCCGGAAAGCAATTAGTGGGCTCCGTAAACATCATTGGCTCCAATTGTGCTACAGGAAAAAATATTAGAAAATACTTACCTTAAATAAATACTCTCTTCGCTCCACAATATAAGATGTTTTAGGTGTGAAACATGTTGTCTAGATTCAGACTAAAAGGAGTGGACATATACACTAAAACTTGTCTAGATACATGTGAATGTGAAAAAGGCCTAAAACATCTTATATTGTGGAACGGAGGGAGTAGAATAACTATGATTTATGCGCACATATTTGTATTAATCTAGAGAAAAAACTGTTATAAAAATATCACGTTTAGAAAACAAAATCATAAATACACTAATCAAATAAATGGGGAGAATAAAACAATGTTGCATGGAAAAGGTACAATTTTGAGGAGCCAAACAATAAGAATAGGTATACCAAAGCTAAAAGAAAACATGCTAGAAGTTTATCAGTTCATCCATGACCAAATTTTAACCAATAATAGGTTGATCCAATTTGTTCTTAATATATTTCTAAATCTATATATTATCCACAAATCACAACTTCTCGACGACCATTTCTATTTTGGTATGAATATATGAGTTTACCTGGAACTCGATTCTTCATGTAGTTTCCAAAAAATGAGCAACAATTGCCAAGACAAAAATACGTAGTTCAGTATACTAAGTAAAATTTAAAAAAATGAATTGGACCCCAACTCTAACAACACTTGTTGAAAATCAAGATGGTCATAATACCAACACTAATTATTGCATACACAGCTAAACCAACACTAAGAGCTCACACAAGTATCTTACCATTGACCGTGCACCCTGTATGTGATAGAGCTAGTCGCCCAGCTTACTATTAAAAGATGTTGTAATTCTAAGAATACAACTTCGGAACTAAATACTTGGATTTCCATTCTCTTAGTGACTCCAAATTAACAACCTCTACTAAAGCATCACATGGAAATCACCCACAGCCCATGTCGTGCGGATCATGCCTAGAACGGTTAGTGTGCGCGGCCAAGAGAGTGGGGCGAATCTGGGTGGCATCGTGCGTGGTTATTGGCGTTTGCAGCTAGGGCTCGGTATTCTATCATCAAGTTGTAACAACTGAACTCCTACCTGCTACTCTAAAACTAGCTCCTTATACCTCAATTATCTCCTCATCTACCTTTATTCTCTCGTATTCATGTGAATTATTCCTACCGGTCTAAAGAGATTGGTAATCAAAGCATTGTTTTGATCCGCATCCACCGCAAAAATATCAAACAAACTTATTTTATTTCGTTCGCAGCGTCTGCAATGTCTTGATTCACACCATAAAACCGAAGCCAAAGGTGCAGAATCACTTCGGTGAATCTGCGCAAAAGACATCCGTGTGTACCACACACAACGAGGTTGGAGTGAATTTCGGGTGGCCGCGACGGGGAATCAGACAAGGCGACACTCACAGTGATGGTAAAAACTAATTTAGATCTCAAGTCCATGAAGGTGCGGATCGAATCCACGATCAACGCCAGCACCAACTACGAGAAAGGCATCCAAGAGCTCGTCGCCTCCGTTAAGGATCTCGCAGCGGGGAGGCAGACCTGAAAAATGGTCAGGCGGAACTCAAAACCAGCTGTCAAAGGACCGATGCCACACTGAATCGGGTACTCACTGTGGCCTGATGGGCACCGTCCTACACAGCAACACCAGGGTGATGAAACCGGAGAGATTCAAACCTCTGGACACAATCTGGTTAAGGGTGAGAATTCTTGTACTCCACCTCAAAGGCCATTGAAGCTTGATGACATTTCGGTAATAATACTAGGCTAGATGCTATGGATCACCACCAATCAAACCATAGGAATCACATGGACTTAGATTTCCTAAATCTGATTTTCCTGCATTTTAGTGGGACAATCCACTGGTCGAAGGAGCAATGCAAGAAATACTTTTGCACGTACATTACGTGCTGAATTTTGGGTTGGTTTCTCTACTATGCACTTTAGGGGCAACCCTGCTCTTTGGCTTCAAACTTATGAAGCAATGCATACGATAGATAGTTGGGCAAGGTTGTGTGTACTAGGTTTTGCAAAATTTAACAAGAACCAGTACTACAAAACAATGGCCATTTCTTTTTTCACTTCACCTAGTAGATTCAGTAGATGATTATGCACAAAAAATCGAGTACATGTACAAAATTCTCCTCTACAACCATTCCTATGATGAGACATTCTTTGTCAATAGATTCATTGAGCGCCTCAAACCTGAAATTAAGAATGCCATAAAGTTGCAATTGCCTGGAAAGGTTGAACTGGCTTTATCCTTGGCTCAAACACCGTAAGTACTTCTGGTACACCATGCCCCAAAGAAGTGACACGAGGGTGTTTGTCAAGCCCGGTTTAATAAGCCATATCAGCATCGGGGCATCATGGGTGGACACCCAACACAGTCCTCTTCTTTTACTAAGGTCCTATTCAAGAGAAGTTTAATCCTCTCCGGGGTTAGCCGGATTTGATAATAAGGGCCGAAAGTGCAAGAGTTTTCCACCTACGAGAAAGAATGCTTGACAATCCTCCACGCAGTGGACAAGTGATGCACGTATTTGCAACAACAAGAATTCACTATTGCTACTGAAAACTGCAGCTTATTCACTTAAATGCAAAAGGCCTTCATCAAGTTACTTGGGTTGTAACATAAGCTGGTATACAAGAAGAGGGTGCAGTTAATGGAGCGGATGCATTGTATCATTCAAACACAATTGAGGAGCGCAGTGGCATTTCTATGTGTACTATTGTACCCCAAGTGGCTTGAAACTGCTCTGGAGGGCTATCTTAAAGATGACAAAGCCAAAGAATTATTGGCAAATTTGAGCCTCACAAATCCAAGCGACAAGGGATTCCAATTAATCCAAGGCATTATACGCTATAAGGTGTATCTGGCTTGGGTCCAACCGTCCAACAGGTAGGCACAATGCTGCCATTTTCCTATCCTTATATGATAGTGGCATTCGAGGACATTCGGGTGTGTTTGTGACCTATAGCGCATCAAATCCTTGTTTGCGTAGCCTAGGATGAAAGTCGATATCCAGAAGTATGTCAAGCAGTGTGGTGTGTCAACAAAGCTAAAAGTGAACATGTCAAGCAACCAGGACTTTTATCTCCACACATAAGATTCCTAACAAAGCTTGGCATTGTGTGAAATTGGACTTTTTCGAAGGTCTCCCCAAGAGTAATGGGTATGACACCATTCAAGTAGCACTGGGTAAATTCACAAAATACAGCCACTTCCTGCCATAGCTCAACCCTTTATTGCCTTCACGGTCGCTAAGCTCTACATTAACAATGTTTACAAACTCCATGGTATGCCCGAGCTACTGATTTCAGATCGAGACAAAATCCTTAAGAGTACAGTGTGGCAACAGTCGGATACCATGATGAATATGAGTTCCACTTATCATCCTGAAACCGCTGGACAATCTGAGAAGGTCAAAAATCAGTGCATGAAGAGCTTTCTCAGGTGTATGGTTCATACTTGTGCAATGCAGTGGTTTTAGTGGCTTCCATTGGTGGAATATTGGTATAATACCACATATCATTCAGCCATCAAAACTACTCCATTTCAAGCACTTTATGGTTACATTCCTTGTCAGTTAGGAGTTGCCTAGATTTCTGATAAGACTCCTACTGAACTGTCTGTCTCATTGGCTAAAAGAGAAAGATGTTGTGTCTTCTCTGATCAAGCAGCACCTCCAACGAGCACTACTCTGTATGAAACATCGGGAACATAAACAGCGCATTGGTGCCATTGGGGATTGGGTTTACTTGAAACTGCAACCATATGCACATATGGCAGTTGCTAGACGCTCTTGTCAGAAGTTGTCATTTAAGTACATTGGACCGTATCAGGTTGAGGCCAATGTTAGAGTAATCCTTGCTTAGGGGTTAAATCAGTAGGTGCTAGAATGTTCTAGACTAATCCTTAGGCTGTAAGATAGAGTAGCAATAGCAAATTCTGGTTGTTCACCCAGATTAACAGTAGAAGGTTGTAAAAACCTAGCTGTAGTAACCTACCTGTAGAAGTTGTAGAAGGCCTGTTCCAACCGACCTTGTACTCCTATATATACCCCTATGTAATACAAGCCGAAGCAGCTTTTGCAGCATACAGCAAGCACCTTCCCACATAGCTGAGTCTAACAGCCAAAATTGGTGAGGTAGCATATTGCATGAAGCTGCCTCATGGGTGCACGACACGACAGAACAATTCTGGTGAGTTGGAAGGGATTGCCTCTGTCTCTGGCTACTTGCGAGAAGGCGAACTGGTTGCTACGTTCACATCCACAACTGCCAGCTTGGGGACAACCTGACGCTCAAGATGGGGGCAGTGCCACAACCAGTGGCGGAGCGTGAACAAAACACAAGAGGGGCGAATTCCATAGAAATAAGAAATAAGCACCAGAAAAGCAGACATCACATAGAACATATATAAGAAAGTATTAGATGGTAGTGTCATGATAATTTATTTACCTTGTTCACGCAAATACAACGGATATAATTAGTTTGGATATAGCTGGGCATTGTGGTCAAGTAATTAAAAAAACTCATCTTTCATTCCCCATTGCTAGCTCAATCAGAAATTCTTAATGAATCAAAGATTTCATCAATTATTCAATTGAGTGGAGTAATGACATCTAAATTACCATTACACCTCAATTCTTAATGAGGTAAATCAAAATTTAGAAATAGGACACTAGACATAAACCAGTGGAGGCATGCATGCATGAAGGGAGTGGGGCGCTGGCGCCGGGCAGAGTAGCAGCAGGCGCACAACGTGGAGCGCAGGACAGAGCAGCAGCAGGTCGAACAGGAGGTGGGCAGGCACCTAGCGATTATGACTTAGGAGAGGTCGCTATGGACCACGGAGGCAGACGCGTGAGTCGTACGTGACGGCAAAGAGGCGAGTGTCTGTTCGATTTCGTTTTCTATGATGGAACTGGGATAATGGGCTGGGACAGAGCGATTAGTATACCTACTAGTCGAAGAATTACATTTTGGAGGGGGGAGGGTCATGGCCCACTTTCGCCTCCACTACGCTCCGCCTATGGCCACAACCCATATTGTGCGGATCATAACCAGTAATGGATAGCTTGTGTGTGCGCTGGCCCAAGGCCCAGAGAGTGGGTGAACCCGTGTGTCATCGTGTGTGGTTATTGGCGTGTGGAACTGGGGCTCGGTATTCAATCATCAAACTGTAAGAGTTGAACTCCTACCTGCTACTCTGAAACTAGATCTATATCCTTCTACCTCAATTCTCTGCTCATCTACCCTTATTCTCTCAAATTCCTGTGAATTATTCCTACCGGTATGTAGCAATCATTAAGTCACTCGTATGCCACCTATTTATATTGCAACAAGACTAGTGTTCAGTTTCTCATCATGCATCATCTATCACCAAATTTCTATCTAGTTATTTCAGATAAAAGATCATAGTTTCACTACAACAATCAAAATACATTGCATATTTCTAAACAAACAAATGCACATTCAGCCTAACATTGGTAATCGAATAACTTGTCAAATATCGTAAAAACTAATTGGAGCAAGACAGGAAAGAGATTTGCACGACTTACTCTCATGACGGGTACTAATTGGACATATCATTTGGAGAAAAGAGTGTCTGTATATAGAACCGTCGTGATGGCTGCTATTATCAAAGATGAAGGCCGATGTTACATTATCAGCAGGATGGCCAACAAGGGCAATCTTGGTTCCATTCCTTATTTCTTCTCCCTCTATCCCTTTGCTGCTCGCAAATTGCTCACTTAGGGAGCTACTGAAGGTGCGGATAAAATGATTGGCACATGGGGGGTGGCTGTGCCAATTCGCCTTACCACATTTCATCGGGCCATGTTGTGCAAAGTTCCTTGCCATTTTCATGGATTCATAAGCGGATCTATCACCAAAGAGCAACCTTAGTATCCAGTTCAAATAAGATACATACATGCTAAACAATTTGCAGGACATAAATCTAATTGACTAATTCACCGGTTTGAACTCTAGCGCAACAGAAATTCCAATTTCCTACTACTTAAAAAACAAATATCAATTCCCGTGATTTGGGGTGTGTGCAATAAGACTTCAAACGCCCAAAAATTCAAGTAACGCAAAAACGCACCGGGAAACACGTTGCAGATTCCGCCTTGAGTGGAGCATCTCGTCGTACAAGTTCCAGGGACCGCCACGGAGGTGAGGAGAGAATACAGGGGGA
This sequence comes from Poa pratensis, assembly GCA_947311845.1. Classification (NCBI taxonomy): domain Eukaryota; kingdom Viridiplantae; phylum Streptophyta; class Magnoliopsida; order Poales; family Poaceae; genus Poa; species Poa pratensis. The sequence goes on along the minus strand of CAMZMU010000056.1, from coordinate 40,785,261 downwards.
GGGCACCAATTTTTGGATGAACGAGGCGGCGCAGCGGAGGGACTTCCCACCTGTAAACTCATTACAAGAGTATATTTTACTGACACCCGTAAAAAACATCTGACAACTTATGTGTAGTTCTCAGATCGGAATATGTTGTTTGGATAGCAGGTTTTTTTAGCAGAGCATACCAGCGGCGGATTCCGGCTTGAATCCGGCGGGGAGCACGACACGGGCAAGCAGATGGAACCGGGCAGCGAGTGGGAGACTGGGAGTCTAGTCGCGGAGGAGGAGGCGGCGGCGAACGGCGATCGGCGAGAGAAGGACTGGGGGCGGCGATTCAATCCTTGCGAGCGTCCCCTCGCCGCCAGATAGGAAAACGCTTACGATCAGCCGGCCGATCGCTGGCTTCCGTTTTTTTTTAGAGGGGTACAGTCCGCCTTTTAGGCGGCAACATAAAACGGAATCCTAAGGTTTTCTGGCGGGCTAACCAGCCACACTTGGCGCCCGGGAACATCTAGCACTACGCTTCTTGCTAGATTGTGAGCTTTCGTGTTGTGGATACGACGCTCATGGCGAAACGACAACGAGTCCATCGTCTGTCTCGCCTCTGCAATTTCCCGCACAATGTGTGCGTAAACTCCCATGGAGCCCTCCTCCATGCTCTGTACCGCATTCCTGCAGTCACTTGCCACCATGATCTTGCGGGCGTTGATATCACTTGCTAGCGCGATCGCATCCCTACACGCCAAAGCCTCCAAAGTCTCTGGGTCAGTCTTCCCTGGGTAGATCATAGCCGACGCTCCATGTACACTCCGGTGTCTGATCGTGCCACGGCCGCAACTGAACCACGCCCCGTGGCCTTCCCCACCGCCGCATCAACGTTGATTTTCACCACCCCACTCGGCGGAGCGAGCCAACCTCCCGTAGCCGGTCGGACCTGGGTCGCCGGCGGTGCCTTCTTGACCTTGTCACAGCTCTCCCCAAGGTCCTGGATGAATCTCTCGACAAACAGATGTGTCGATAAAGGGCTCTGATAGACATCCTCATGTATTGCCTTGCGGCGTGCGTGCCAGATGGCCCAGAGGGTCACGAAAACCCTGATCTGGTCATTATGCTTTAGGGTCTCCATCATATTCGTTAGCCATTGCCGCGCATCCCCCTCACCCGAAGCACTCATGTGTTCGGTAATTTCTTCATCGACCAATGCCCACACACAACGCGACATTGTGCAATCCAGAAGGGCATGTCACCACGAGTCTGTTGCCCTGCATACTTACAGTAATCATCGTCCGCCATGTGCCGACGTTTCCTTACTGAGTTTGTTGGCAGGGATTGCTTAGCCAGCCTCCACAGAAAAACCCTCACCTTCGACGGTACTTGAATCCGCCAAAGCGAAGTCCACTCTCCCTCAACTTCCTTTCCGTTCGAACTCCCTGCCCTGTTCTCCAGCCATGCCTCTCGTTTCTCCCTCGTATTGACCAGCATCATGTATGTTGACCTAACAGAGAACATCCCTTTCCTGTCGTAGTGCCAGGCCCAGAAATCTTCCTGCCTCCGGTGGCTAAGTGGTATCGAGGTGATCAAATCCACATCCATCGGCAAGAAGCATTGGCGCCATTTCTCTTCCTTCCACGTCACCGTTGCAGCTTCGAGGAAATCCGCTACTCGAGCTGGTGGCTCGCTCATCAGGCATGCCATAGGCCGAAGCATGCCATCCCTCGGGATCCATTGGTCGTTCCATGGATCTGTGCTCTCGCCCGTGCCAATCCGCCGGATGAGGCCCTGCTTGAGTACTTGTATTCCTTCAAAAATTCCCTGCCAGACTTGCGACGGTGTCGGGCTCAGTCTTGCATCAAGAAGGCTCGTCTCTGGGAAATATACCGCCTTCAAAACCCTAGCACTCAGTGTGTCTGGGTGTTGAAGCATCCGCCATCCTTGTCTTGCTAGGAGTGCGAGGTTGAAGAGCCCAATGTCCCTGAACCCCAAGCCCCCCATAGATTTGGGTTTGCACATGTCCTTCCAGGACACCCAACAAGTTCTTCGCTCGCCATTCTTGCTTCCCCACCAGAATTTCCACAACAAAGAGTTGATATGTGCGCATAGTCCCTCTGGTAACCTGAAACAAGCCATAGAGAAAATCGGTATTGCCAGTGCGACCGATTTGATCAGGATATCCTTGCCTCCTGCCGACAATAGCCGCTCCATCCATCCTTGGATCCTGCTCCAGATTCGATCCTTGATGTATTTGAACGCGCTCCCCTTGGCACGCCCGACATCCGACGGCATCCCCAAATACTTCTCGTTGAGGGTCTCGGAATGCACATCAAGGACGGTCTTGACTCCCTCCTTGATCCCACTCGGGCATCTCTTGCTGAAGAAAATCAAAGATTTATCCCGATTAATCCTTTGACCAGAAGCCAAACAATATTTATCCAGAAGGACCTGTACTTTCTCCGCACTCGCCGTCTCCGCCTTGAATAGCAACAGGTTGTCATCTGCAAAGAGGAGGTGACTCACCGCCGGCGCCGACGGTGTCACCTTTAAACCCTGGAGCTCTGATGAAAAACTGTGATGTTTTAGAAGGCACGAGAGGCCCTCTGCTGCTATCAAGAAAATATATGGTGAGATTGGGTCACCCTACCGCACCCCTCGAGAGGGGGTAAACTGTCTCAACTTCCCTCCATTAAATAGAACCTGGAAGGACACCGTAGTGACGAGTTGCATCACCATCTTCACCCACAGCCGGTGAAAACCCAGCTTGATCATGGCCGCCTCCAGATAGCACCATTCTAGCCGGTCATATGCCTTTCTCATATCCAATTTGAGAGCACAAAAGCGGTTCTTTTTAGCTTGGTTCCGCTTCATAAAGTGGAGGCACTCATAGGCGGTGATGATGTTGTCCGTGATCAGCCTCCCCGGAACAAACGCCGACTGTTCTTCCGAGATAATCTTCGGGAGACATACCTTCAACCTGTTTGCCAAAACTTTAGACGCAATCTTATAAATAACGTTGCACAAGCTGATCGGTCTAAATTGGCCCAGCTCTTCGGGGCTAGCCACCTTAGGGATGAGGACAATGAAGGTTTGATTAATCTCTCCCACGTTGTCCTCCCCTTGAGCACCCTGATCACCGCCGCTGTAACCTCTCGCCACACAGATCCCAATGCGTTTGGAAAAAATGTGCAGGGAAGCCATCTGGTCCCGGCGCCTTCGTCGGGAACATCTGGAATAAGGCTTCTTTTACTTCCTGCTCCTTAAAAGGCTTTAGCAGGCCATTGTTCATTTTATCCGTGACCTTCACCGGTATCACGTCAATTACTTCTTGCATGTTGTCAACCCTTCCGAGTTGTACAGATTTTCGTAGAAGTTGCTCGTCAGGTCAGCCATCTCCCTATCGTCCTCAGTGAACTCTCCGTCTGGCTTCTTGAGCTTGCTTATGCGATTTCTCTTTTTCCTCTGGCTGGCTCTAAGATGGAAGAACCGAGTATTTTTATCGCCCTCCGCAAGCCACTACACTCGTGATCGCTGGCGCCACATCACCTCCTCCCGCGCGTAAAGATCAACAAGTCTTTGGCAAACTTTTGTTTCCTCATGCGACGGACCTTGCCTCGTAGCATCTGCTCTCAAAATCGTGAGCCGATCGGTCAGCTGTCGTATCTCCTTACTGACATTCCCGAACGTACCTCTTCCCCACTCGTCCAGAGAGCTCGACACACGATTCAGCTTCTCCTGTAACTCATGCATCGAAACTGCCCTCCCTTGTTCTTGCCACACATCATCAAGGTGCGGCTTGAAACGCTCATGTGACTCCCACATGATCTCGTATCTGAAAATTCGCTCCTCGGTAATTCTTCGTTGGCGCGCTGATTCTCGCCAGCTAAGGAGTATCGGACAGTGGTCCGACGCCGCTCCCGTTAAGTGTCTTACGGTAGCCAACGGGAACCTCGCACTCCAGGCAACTGTCGCAAGGGCTCTGTCCAAACGAACTCGACAGAACGTCCCGCCCACAACACGCCGCTCAAACGTCCAGCTGTTGCCTTCGTAGCCCAGGTCTACCAACTCGCAAACATCCACTGCCTCCCGAAATCCTGCTATGTGAGCCAGGTTCGGTCTACTACGCCCTCATGCTCGTGTTGGTGTAGTGATACGTCTCAAATGTATCTATAATTTCTGATGTTCCATGTTGATATTATACCAATTGTTACATGTTTTATATACACTTCATAGCATTTTTATGCATTTTCTGGGACTAACCTATTAACAAGATGCCACAGTGCCAGTTCCTGTTTTCTGCTGTTTTTGTATTCCAGAAAAGCTAGTCTGGAAATATTCTCGGAATTGAACGAAACTTGGACATAACCTCCTATTTTTCCAACACGTACAGGAGTCCAAAGGAGAGACGGAGGGGAGCCACGAGCCAGCCACACCATGGGGCGGCGTGGCCCCCTCTGCCGCGCCGTGGGGTGGTGTGGGCCCCACGGGCGTCTCTAGCCGCCGCCCTTTTGCCTATTTATTCATCTTCACGGGAAAACCCTAGACACCCGAGCCATTATCCACGAAAAGTTCCAGAGACGCCGCCGCCGTCAACCCTAGCTCGGGAGGGTTCAGAAGCTCTTCCCGGCACCCTGCCGGAGAGGGGAATCATCACCGGAGGGCTCTACATCACCATGCCTGCCTCCGGAGTGATGCGTGAGTAGTTCATCCTTGGACTACGGGTCCATGGCAGTAGCTAGATGGTTGTCTCTCCACTTTATGCTATCATGTTTAGATCTTGTGAGCTGCCTATCATGATCAAGATCATCTTATTGTAATGCTACATGTTGTGTTTGCTGGGATCCGATGAATATTGAATACTATGTCAAGTTGATTATCAATCTATCTTATATGTTATTTATGATCTTGCATGCTTTCCGTTATTAGTAGATGCTTGTAACTCCAAGAGTGAGTATTTATGCTAGATAGTGGGTTCATGCCTCCGGTAATCTGGGAGAGTGACAACAACTTCTAAGATTGTGGATGTGCTGTTGCCACTAGGGATAAAATAACCGATGCTTAGCTTAAGGGTGCGCCGTTAGGTCTAATGCATTTGTTTACATTACGCACATTACTTAATGCGATTATCCGTTGCTTGCAACTTAATACCAACGGGGAACTCGGATGACAACCTGGAGGTGGATTATTAGTCATAGACGCTGTTGGATAACGGTCTATGTATTTTGTCGTAATGCCCACATGAATATCATAGTAATCATCATGTCATATATATGCATTGTCATGCGCTCAATATTTTGTCAATTGCCCAGCTGTAATTTGTTCACCCAGCATGTTAGTTATCTTTTATGGAGAGACACCACTAGTGAACTGTGGACCCCGGTCCATTCTTTTACACTGATAATACAACCAACTGCAAACATTGTTCCTTTTCATTCTCTGCAATTTACTACTGTTTTCCACACCATACGTTTAATCCTTTGTTTTCAGCAAGCCGGTGAGATTGACAACCTCACTGTTTCGTTGGGGCAAAGTAGTTTGATTGTGTTGTGTGCAGTTCCACGTTGGTGATCAGTAAACGCGCCACCAACAACCTTCAGAAGTGATTTCTTGCTCCTACTGGTTCGATTAAACCTTGGTTTCATACTGAGGGAAACTGCTGCTACACTGCTTCATACCTTCCTCTTGGGGTCTCCCAACGAACGTGTGATCCACGTCATCAAGCACTTTTTCTGGCGCCGTTGCCGGGGAGCAAGAGGATTTCTGCAAGGGGAGTTTCACGCTTCCAATCTCTTTACTTTGTTATTGTCTTGCTTAGTTTATTTTTATTAGTCTTGTTTGCTTTATTTATCAAAAACACAAAAAAATTAGTTACTTGCATTTACCTTATTTCGGTTTACTTTCTTTTTATTTCATCATGCTTCTCCCTAAGTTTACTTTAAAAGATATACCGGTGGGAAGTGGGTCTATCATTGGAAGAGATAACATTGAAGAATTCTTTAGTCATGTTAGTAGACTTAAAGATTTTGAAGACAGATCCTTGGTAGAACTTGCCCCTAATTATGAAATTGCTGCTGCCTCTTTGGTTCACATGTTGGAAGCTAGGTTTGTTAATCTTAATCCTATAATGCAGCAAATGTTTCTTAAACTTCATGATATGAAAGAGGGTGAAAAGAAAGATTTTGTTTTAGAAACTCTTCTTAAAGAATTTGGTGATGTTGCTGGGGAGGCTAGAAAAGTTTTCATTCGTTATAAGATGCTTGGCTATTTTATTGATATTGCTAATACACTTGAGAAGCTTGAAAAAGATAGGCTTAAGTACACTAATGAACCCAATTATGAGGGAGAAGTCAAAATACCAATACCTTTTAAGCTTGTAGGAATGCATGAGGCACTAGAAAAGAATTTTGATTGGATTGTTCCTGAAAATTTATTTGATGAGGATAGTGTGCCTAAAAGTAATGAAAGAGGAGTTTCTGAAACTTATATAGATAAGATACAATGCATTGTTGAGAAAACTTCCAACCTTTCTTTGATGCTTCTTCACTTGGAAACACTTGATTCTTACTTTCTGCGCCTAGCTGAAAGGCGTTAAAGAAAAGCGCTTATGGGAGACAACCCATTATTTTATTTCTGCAATTTTTCTTTTCTTTTTGAGTCAAGGAGTTGTTTACTTCTGTAACAATTCCTTTGTATCTTTATTTTATCGCATTGTTGTGCCAAGTATTGCCTCTAATAGGAAGATGATGCTAGATTTGGATTTCTGCGCAGGAACAGATTTCTGCTGTTCACCGTTTTACTTCTGTAAAATCACAGAAAAATTATTTAAATCTGCAAATTTTTGTGCGTGATCCTCAGATATGTACGCATCTTTCGTTAGTTTAAAGTTTTTCGATCTGAGCAACGTAAGTGCCTCGAAAAAATTCGTCTTTACAGACTGTTCTGTTTAGACAGATTCTGTCTTTTATTTTTCGCATTCTCTCTTTTACTAGTGTTGAGTGGAATTCTTTTTTAGGGTGAAGAGCTTCACATAACATCAGTGGCAGTAGTTAATGTTAAAAGTAACGGTCATGTTTGTGTCCTTATAGAACATGTGAGTTTTTGATTGTGCACTAACCCTCTAATGAGAATTACTCTGAGTTTGGTGTGGCGGAAGTTTTCAAGGGTCAAGAGAGAAGGATGATATAATGTGATCAAGAAGAGTGAAGAGCTTAAGCTTGGGGATGCTCCCATGGATCACCCCAGCATATTTCAAGAAGACTCAAGCGTCTAAGCTTGGGGATGCCCAAGGCATCCCCTTCTTCATCAGCAACTTATCAGGTCATCTCTAGTGAAACTATATTTTAATTCTTTCACATCATATGTGCTTTACTTGGAGCGTCTGTGTGCTTTTATTTTCAGTATTTTATTTTTCTTATGGTCAACTTGATTGGACCCTAGCATTCTTGATTGGGAGAGAGACACGCTCCGCTTTTTCATATGAATACTCCTATTCTTCACTTATACTTGTTGAGTATTCTTATCTAGCTATTGCTATGCTTTTAGCTCCTGTTTTGCATGCATCTCTTATTCAGAGCTGTTAGTTCTTTTAAAGAAAGTACTCTCTTGCTTCACTTATAATTGTTTGGAGAGTTTATGTTGAAATAAATTGATTGGTGTTTGGTTGGAACAGAAAATGTTGCATGTGGTAGATGGTATAATGGAAAAAGCTTACATATTCTTGTAGATCACTGTATTGGATAATTTGATACTTGTCAATTGTTTTGAGTTATCAAGTAGTTCATGTTTAAGCTTTTGTATCATGTAGTTAAAACCTATTAATGAAGAACTACCGTAAAGCTCGTTGAAATTTGGTTTGCATGATTGGTATCTCTAAGGTCTAGATATTTTCTAGTAAAAGGGTTTGGTTAACAAGGAAGACAGTGTAGAGTCTTATAATGCTTGCAATATGTTTTCATATAAGTCTTGCTGTGTCGGTTGATATCCTGTGTTTGCTTCAAATAACCTTGCTAGCCTAAACTCTGTACTGAGAGGGAATGCTTCTCGTGCATCCAAAACCTTGAGCCAAAATCCATGCCATCTGTGTCCACCATAACTACCTATATGTGGTATTTCCTTGCCATTCCAAGTAAATTTTTCATGTGCTACCTTTAAACTATTCAAAAATTATTACTCCTATTTTGTGTCAATGTTTACCAAGCTCATGAGGACGGGGTGGATGTCTTTATGTCAACTGTCAAACAGACTTTACCACCGGACTAGCGGCATATACATCCGCTTATCCATTAATTTTGCAAAAAGAGCTGGCAAATGGGGTGCCCAGTCCCAATTAATTACAACTTTAACCGCTTAATTCTCTTCACATTTTTGCCCTGATTTATCAGTCAAGCAATGACAAACAGTGAAATATCTGCATGTGTAAACAAAAGAGAAGAGGGATGATCTGCCTTGCTGGTAGAAATAACGTCCTTCATGGGAGCCGCTCTTAAAAGTCTGGTTGGCAGGGGTCATATTGTACTTTCCATTTTCTGATTCGTTGACAATTAACAAACACCTCCAAAACTTATTTTTACTCTCTTTATGATTTCAAAAACTTAAAAAGCTCTAGCACATGATTTAATCCCTGCTTCCCTCTGCGAAGGGCCTTTCTTTTACTTTTATGTTGAGTCAGTTTTCCTACTTCTTTCTATCTCAGAAGCAAACACTAGTGTCAACTTTGGTGCAACAATTTTTATATGCTTGTATATTGCACTTATTATATTGCTTTGTGTTGACAAATATCCATGAGATATATATGTTGAAAGTTGAAAGCAATTGCTGAAGCTTAAATCTTCCTTTGTGTTGGTTAAATACCTTTTACTTAGAATCTATTGCTTTATGAGTTAACTCTTATGCAAAACTCTTTGATGCTTGTCTCGAAAGTACTATTCATGAAAAGTTTTTGCTTATATGATTCAGTTGTTTGCTCATTATCTACTTGCTAGCAAACTATAGACCATTGACCTGGATCACTTCATTCATAACATGTGCTTTACAATACTATTTGATCAAGATTATGATTGTAGCATGTCACCTCAGAAATTATTTTGTTTTTATCGTTTTACCTACTCGAGGACGAGTAGAACTAAGCTTGGGGATGCTTGATACGTCTCAAACGTTTTGTAGCATGCCGCCGCCCTTTCGCCTATTTATTCATCTTCACGGGAAAACCTTAGACACCCGAGCCATTATCCACGAAAAGTTCCAGAGACACCGCCGCCGTCAACCCTATCTCGGGAGAGTTCAGAAGCTCTTCCCGGCGCCCTGCCGGAGAGGGGAATCATCACCGGAGGGCTCTACATCACCATGCCTGCCTCCGGAGTGATGTGTGAGTAGTTCATCCTTGGACTACGGATCCATAGCAGTAGCTAGATGGTTGTCTCTCCACTTTATGCTATCATGTTTAGATCTTGTGAGCTGCCTATCATGATCAAGATCATCTTATTGTAATGCTACATGTTCTGTTTGCTGGGATCCGATGAATATTGAATACTATATCATGTTGATTATCAATCTATCCTATATGTTATTTATGATCTTGCATGCTTTCCGTTACTAGTAGATGCTTTGGCCAAGTAGATGCTTGTAACTCCAAGAGTGAGTATTTATGCTAGATAGTGGGTTCATGCCTCCGGTAATCTGGGAGAGTGACAACAACTTCTAAGATTATGGATGTGCTGTTGCCACTAGGGATAAAATAACCGATGCTTAGCTTAAGGGTGCGCCGTTAGGTCTAATACATTTGTTTACATTACGCACATTACTTAATGCGATTATCCGTTGCTTGCAACTTAATACCAACGGGGAACTCGGATGACAACCTGGAGGTGGATTATTAGTCATAGACGCTGTTGGATAACGGTCTATGTATTTTGTCGTAATGCCCACATGAATATCATAGTAATCATCATGTCATATATATGCATTGTCATGCGCTCAATATTTTGTCAATTGCCCAGCTGTAATTTGTTACCCAGCATGTTAGTTATCTTTTATGGAGAGACACCACTAGTGAACTGTGGACCCCGGTCCATTATTTCACACTGATAATACAACCAACTGTAAACATTGTTCCTTTTCATTCTCTGCAATTTACTACTGTTTTCCACACCATACGTTTAATCCTTTGTTTTCAGCAAGCCGGTGAGATTGACAATCTCACTATTTCGTTGGGGCAAAGTAGTTTGATTGTATTGTGTGCAGATTCCACGTTGGTGATCGAGTAAACGGCGCCACCAACAACCTTCAGAAGTGATTTCTTGCTCCTACTGGTTCGATTAAACCTTGGTTTCATACTGAGGGAAACTGCTGCTACACTGCTTCATACCTTCCTCTTGGGGTCTCCCAACGAACGTGCGATCCACGTCATCATGTAGCACTTCGTTGAAGTCGCCGATGCACATCCACGGCAGATCAGACGATGATTTGACGTACTTGAGCATATCCCAAGTCTTATGCCTCTCCGATGCTCTAGCCTCGCCATAGACGCACGTAAACCTCCAGGGATCAAAACCCTCTCAGTTATAATCGCATCCAGGTGGTACTGAGAATACGGCAAAATCTCCATTTTTATTTCATTATTCCAGAAGATTCCTATACCGCCGCTGCGGCCCGAACTGCTTACAGCAAAACTCCTGTCATAACCTAGCCTCCTAGCTAGCCCCTCAACCCGATCTTTATGTAATTGAGTCTCTAAAACACAAAGAACGGTAGGTTTAAACCGCTTAGCAAGATCACTAAGCTCTCTAACTGTCGCGTCGCCTCCAGCCTCGCGACAGTTGTAACTTAGAGCACTCATTGCTCCTGGTGGCGCTCCTGGTCGGAGCCCACCTCAACAGTATCTTCACCCGTCTTCTTTTGCTTCTTCTGGACCGGCGGCTTCACAGGTGAAACAGTCGCCACCATCCCCCCTCCTTCGTTCTGCAGCACATCATCCAGACTCCTCCTAGCAGTCCGGGACGTCCCTCGTCGCGCCCGTTTGTGAGCTGCAACAGGCTCGGGTTAACGGCAGTTGCCGCTTTGTTCTTCCCATCTTTTGGCGGGGCACCTCCAGACGGGCGCTTGCGCGAGTCATTGTTGTGCCGCCCATCCCCACGGCCTTTAGTAACTCCTTCTCCCTGCTTTGGCGCCGCCCGCACACCCGTGGTCTGCGGGTGCCAATCATCCACTGCGGCTATCATCCAAATGTCATATTGCTTAGCACTTTCATCATGATCACCATCTCCACACTCCTGATCGGTGTGGCCAAGCAAACCACACACATCGCAGAACCTTGGGAGCTTCTTGTACAAGACTTGAAAAGACACCCTCGCCTGTCCCTCAGGGTGTAGACCAACCACCCTTGTCAATGGCTTGTTCACGTCGAGCTTCAGACGCACGCGGACAAAGCTAGTGCCGCTGGCTCCAAGGGCATACAGATCCACGCTCTTCACCTCTCCAATGCGCGACGCCATGTCCCGCATGATTGTCTCCCTCCGAAACACCGGGGGAACTCTCGCACTTGCACCCAAACGTGGAGGCGATCCATCACCACGGACTTAGGGTCCGAGATCCCGTCGTACGGCTCGACCATGACTCCCATCTGGCGGAAGATCCATGGTCCCTCAAACATAGCCCTGTTCCAGTCCCCAGGCATGAAACTTGCAAGATGAACAGGTTCTCCTCGATCGGGCGGATCGTCCACTTCTTGGCAAAGCCCCAAGCAATATCCATCTTCTGAAAAAACGGCTGGTTTCCGAAGTGCTTTGAGGCATGCACTTTAACCACCGCCATCCATCGCGCTTCCTCGCGCAGATTGACGAACTCCTCCCTCAAGAGAACGACGTCGTCCAGCTCCTCATCCTTCAGGACGAGCTTCTTCAACAGCTCTTGCAGATCAGCAGGAGCCACAGGGGTAGAGGACCCCCCCCCCCCCTCCTTCGGGATCTTGGCCGCCATGGTCTTAGGTTTACGCAGGAACCGAGCCGAGCCTCCACCGGTGCCTCTCTTTCCTCTACCGCCAAGGCTGGGCAGACGTGCAAGGACGTCCCCGTAGTCAGCCCGAGCAGATCGAGGCGAGAGAGACGTACACGAGGAAGGATCGGAGCCGGGCAAAGCCTCTCGCCGCCGGAGTCGCCGCCGAGAGTCAAGGCCGCCGGAGTCGCCGCCAAGATCGCCTCAAACCCTAATCGCGAGAGAGCGAAGAGGTCATGCTCCCGTTCAGACTTCAGATTGTCCGAAAACGAATAGGTTGTTATCGCTGGCTTCCGATGGGTTGCCTCGATCGCTAGCGCGTACGTACGTGTGGGTGGGCCGAGCCGGACTGTTGGGCCAACGCTAGCTGTGTTTCTTTTGCCAGGTCGTTGCGTGCTACTACAATTTCTCTCTATTTCAAATAGGCCTGCTAGCTAGCACGTGTATGTATGTAACTTGTAACTTTTTTTCTTTTTAAACTAGCTTGCGTGCAATGTTAGACAGAGGTGAGGACTAATAAAGTAATAATACACCCCACATAGCAACATTTCTAAGTCACTAGCTGAGTGCCCGTGCGTTGCTACAGATAACAAAAGCGTACATAATCTACAATAAAAGTTCTAGTTTATTTTCTCTGCTTAAAACAATTGGCCACATAGGTGAAACATATGTGCTGCAAAGCTAATCAATGTGTGCTTTCGTGTGTGCTAGACAACAAGTTCCCAGGACAACATACTTCTCAAGCAAATTACCCAATAAAGAAACCGCAATGAAGTAAATTTAATGTATACTTATGTAAAAACTGGTTTAAATGAACATATTACACATTAATGAAATCAACTCTGCAAATGGAAGGACAGCAAATCCTACAAGAACGGCAACATAACAGAGAAAACAACAAGGTATTGACATCCTCTACGACAATGCTTAATCAAATCCCGGTAGCTTCCAAAAACAACAAATTCCTCTTCATCTTCAGATTTTTCCTGGGCTCGAAAAGGCCAAGAGCTAGAGTCACACATGAAATCAAATAGTGCATGCCCATCAAATATGCACATGAATAGAATGGAGATCAACTTTCTTGCTCTTAACATGGTTTAACAGCTCACAGATGATACATACCTGTTAATAAAAATAAATACGTTTTTCCCATTCCATGGTAAAAACTTCAATCAGAGCTACAGGTTAGCCCATGTTATTGCAATAATGTTCAACAAAATTTGAACTGAACCTACTTTGGTAGTCCTCACAAACATGCCAGATGAATTGCTTAGGGTCCTTTAACACATTAGACAGATATAAGAACACATAAACATCTCCACTTACAACACTCCAACAAGCCCAGCAACTGCTATATTTGGTTCAGGCACAAGCAGATATATCTTCATGACACAAGTACACAACTCGTAGTGAATGCACTAATGCTGCCGAGATTTAAGTTCATTTGGATGAACACATATTATTTGTGTAATCAGTGGCTAGAGTTTCAGATAAAACCAAATGAAATGCTTTGAAAAATGATATCAGGTATGATAATCTTGTGGACCTATTACTCATGACACGATCATGCTCATGAGATCAATATATGCTGCTAACTGTCGACATCAAGCATTCAGGCAGAACCAACATCGTATTCACGAAGTTCCCAGATAAAAAGAGAGAGCAGCATGAAGTTCTATGTTGCTGATAAATAAAACATATTATCTCGGTGCATCAAACTATTTTAGCTGGGCTGGACGCGGACCATACACCACGCCACCTTGGGCAAGCTCAATTGCAGCCTGAACCACACCTCAAACACCATTTTTGTTGTCTTTTAAACAAAAACAACTCCCAAGTTCATTTCACTACTGCATACGCATATTCCATATGTGCACAAACATTCCAGGAAAACCGTCGTTTGCATCTCTTTGCCCAAAAACTAATTAGAAATTCCATTACCGAACAAAAATATATTGATGTGTTACATTTCTAACTTGAGTCTTAAATTTACAATGGAAGGTACTTATCTCTGGCTCTATAATTTACTACTGAAATATCTAAACAAGCAAGGAGAAACGATTGTAATAGCTTGTAATCATGTATATATGCTATTTAGAAACAACAACTTCATCTATCAGTAAAGTACAATTGGCTATTTAAACAACATGAATTATCTACTTAAACATATCTTGTCAAAAACATTTGCTTAATGCCTCGAAATACAGTTGTGCTATATCAGCTTCGGGAAACAATATAGACATAGGTTTAGAAGAACAACAAGATAATATCCAAATGCAACTGTACTGTACCAATACTATTCTCAAGTAGAGAGGATACTGAAAACGAGCTAGATGACAAAAGAAGATTGGGTCGCAAACAAATTCAGCACTTGCAATATAAAAACTTTATCAATTATTATCGCACAGATTTCACAGAGAATATATCAGTCAGCACAAATTCCCAAAGAAATTCTACTGTAACTGCAAACGCGTCTAGAAAAGGTAGGAGCAAACAAATCATCTCCCCGTTCCAAACCTAAAACAACATGACAAAGTCGTTGTTCAAACACATCAATCTGGATGGAACTAAAAAAACAGAGTTTCAGTTCTCGTCATGGAGATTATATCCTGTCATTGCGGTGGCACATGCTTTGATCTCGGAGGAGAAGTCAGAAGCCAAGCAACCATCCATCTCCTTCTTGATCTGAGTATCTGACTTATTCTGTCCATGTCACACAAACACCTCTGTTAAAATTAATTCAGCTAAATATGAGGCTTATGACATCCTTTGCAATATAGTTGTACAAAAATTGGTTGGAGACTTCAAGCTCACTTCTTTAACCTAAGATCCAACAAGTAACCTAAGAGAGATAGTAGAAATTAGGAGAATAGAGAGTACCATTGAGGTCTGTTCGCAGGAACATAGAGGAATTGGGGAAGAATAGTAGTCGGTCCAGCTCCATTGCTACCACATCAACCAGCCTAGCTTATTCCGTTTGCCATTCAGGACCGTAAGGTATTCAGTGGTGCACATACATCTGCTCCAACTTTTACACTCACCAAACTCGGTATTATAGCATTATTAAGCTGCAAGAACAGGTGCAAATAAGAGTGGTCCCTGAAATAGAAAGGTAACACGAATACAAAAACTGAAAGGGAATGCATAGCTGCACAATCTTTTAATATGCATAATCTTGAGGTTCCTTACATATCCAATCCAAAAATTCACAATGGCCTGCTTTGGCCACCGATACGAACAATCTATACTGCTACTTCACAGGGTAAAAAAAAGGATTTAGAAATCAAACACGCATCTAACAGCTAGGGTGGGAATCAGACCTTCGAGCTAGCACCTACCAGGCAGGTGTCAATGATGAGGGGAGCGCAATTGCACACGTCGACGGGGCACAGAACGGTGACGCGGCTACCAGGCATCGATCAAGGATGAGGGAGCCGATGCCGCCAGACGCTTCACGGCCACGACAAGCCTGCAGACGCCGAACTCTTTTTAGGTTTGCGTGGAGGAGGAGTCTGAGCTCACCGGGGTCACGCGGAAGACGCCCAGCTCGTCTGGGATGCGCAGAGGAAGACGCCGATCTCGCCGGGGTGGCGCGAAGGACGCTGCCGGCATGGACGGTCGCTCGGAGGAGGAGTCTGGCAACCTCAGCCTGTCGGGGTCACGCGGAGAACGCCCAGCTCGTCGATGAAGGAGGTAGGGGCGGCGACGCTGGTGAAGGTCGGCAGGGGCAGCCACGCCGTGTGGCTGAGGCCGGGAGGCGGCCGCTAGGGATCGAAGAGGGAGAGCGGGCGTCGGAGACTCGATTTCGTTGGGCTTTGGCCCATTTGATCGCGCGGGGGGCGACGTACAAGGATGTTGGACGAAGCCAAGCGACGTAAACGTGGGAAAGGAAACACTTCTTTTAGATAGGAGAGATTTGATATTTTTAAGAGATGTACTGGCGGTTGATGGCCGGCAACGACGGATCACCCAGACCAGACCTAGAGGCGGATCACCACGCACTACTGCACGCTGCCCTCTTCCCGGTGCCCTTATTCTCTCCCATCCTATGCCTCCATCTCAAACTCAAGAATAGCCATTGCCATGGAAGCTTTAGTGACTTCTACTGTCCCAAGTCCGAAAAGATGTTGAACTAGTCGGAACGGGACCGTGGTTGCTCGATCTAGCACCAAGGGGCTCTGCCTAGCCAGATTCGTGGTCGGCGACGCCAAATCGGGGAAATCAGGTCCGCCATGGAAGATGATTCAGCCAAGTTTTTGGGTGTTTTTTCAATGTTGCGGATATTCAATAATTTTGAAACAAACGTATGTGAGTTTTGTAACGAAAGCACACACGGGATGTTGCAATGTTTATCTGGTCGTTTGCCACAAATATGTGTTTCCCCCAGATTTTCGATGTCGCATAAGTTATTTTAAAATGTAACAAACACGTATGAATTTTGTTGGGAAAGCAGAAAGCAGATGTTGTAGTGTTTATCTCGGCGTTTGCCACAAGTTTGTGTTTCCCCATATTTTTTATGTTGCATAAGTTATTTCAAAATGTAAGAAACTCGTATTATTTTTGTTGGAAAAGCAGGAAGCAGATATTGCAATATTTATTTTGGCGTTTGCCACAAGATTCTTCCCCATATTTTCGATGTCGCATAAGTAATTTCAAAATGTAAGAAACTCGCATTATTTTCCACGTGCCTCAGTTACTGTTGTTATATTTGTGATAGTCTTCGTGCTTGAACTATTGTATTGCATCATATAGGGTGTTTCACTTAGTTGTTAGGCACACTTTATTTATCCACATGGCCTAAAATAAAATAAAAATTTCTAGAAACCTATTCACCTCCCTCTAGGTTACCATATCTACCCTTTCACCGATGATTAAAACGAGGCACCACTTCTATGTAAGGAGTAATTCCTTACTACCTTGTGCAATGTACAATAGAATTTGTTGTACATAGGTCTTGGTAGTGTGGATTGTGAGCGGAAACTGTCGCAAGAGTGGAACATGGGATTCCCCTAGTACTGCCAAAGTGGGTCCACCCCATGTGGGCCCAAGATGAAGATGGACAAGACCAAGACTCAAGTCAAGCTGGCGGGTTCACCGTCAAGACACGCAAGGCCTGCATCGACAAAGGGCTCCGGTCCTGGGGACCTTCCGGGTCCCCGAACCAAGCGAGAAGACCAGGAAGAACCCGAGAGTCTGAGTTCCCGGCAGGAGGCCAGGCTCCCTCTCGGGTACTCCCCCACGTCCCTGTGGATAAGCACTCCACCTCACCACGGAAGACTTGGGAAGCAAGGCGAAGGCAGCGCGGGCGGGAAGCACGTCCTGCGGAGGTGTCAGCTCCTGTCCACCCCAAGGCGGACTCTCCCACCTAACCCAAGGGAGACGCTAGGCTGAGGAGAGGCCACGTCTCCCCCTAAACTAGATGAGGAGGGTCCTTCACCCCGAAGGACCCTCACGCCCCTCACGTGACCCTGTGGCAACCCCTTAGCCTATAAAAGGAGGACCAAGGCACGGAAGGAGGGGAGGACAAGATAGAGCAAGGACGAACACAAGCTAGACCCAGAGCAAGACTAGTCTAGGGCTGCGAAGGTAGAGAGGAAGGTGATCTCCTCCGGGTCAGGATCTGTCCTTCTTCTACCTCCAGCCAAAACCCTTCCGGGTACCCTGTCCGGGAGGTTCCATTGTAAGCCACACTATGAAGAATCATCAATCCAGACATGCAGGAGTAGGGCTTTTAGCCTCCGGGCGGCCTGAACCTGGGTAGCTCCTTGTGTCCCTTTGGTTGCATGCTTTGATCGTGGAGAGGAGAGCTTGATCTAGACCCCGCCCAAGAAGACGATTCTCAGCCTCCTTCGCGCCCCGTGCGAACCTAAAAGGGGGTATCCTATACTCCGTGTCGTGCAACGAGACACGAATCTGACGCGCCAGGTAGGGGCGCAAGTGCTGGATTCATCTTCATCAAGTTCATCGGCAAGTTCTCCGTCAAGAATGCCTCCAAGGAAGAAGGGAGATCCTGCGGGTCCAAGCGGTTCTCCCTCCCTCACGCACTCAAGCTTCAGCTGAACGCCGTGCTGTGGCGCAAGGCGGAGCGTCTCTCGTCCCCGCCTCCCATGGAGAGGGGGGCGCCGGACGGGCGGACGGCCGCGACAAGGACAACGGCCCTGGGAGCGGCGGCTCCAAAGGGCGCCACCATGCCTCCTCCTCGCTCAGGGAGAAGAGCGTTGCAACGGCACCGGCAAGGAGCCACCGCTGGAGGGGGAACCACGGCGTTTTCGTCCAGCGGGATCCACGAGCATCCAAGAGCAAGACCTCGCGCACTCGCCTTCGGACGTGCAAGCTCGCCATGATGCTCTAGTCGCTGCCAAGGCCTTGATGCAGTTCCCCGAGCAGCGGCGATCCCAAGGTTACCAAGAATGGAGGTGCGTCGAGAGGCTCCTCGACTTCGCCGTTGGTGGTCCGTGGGTCGAACCCACTCAAGCCCCCACCGTCGACAACCCCGGAGCAGCACAAGACAAAACGTGATCCGCGAGGCCAGCCTCGTGTGAACGTCAAGCCAAGACGGCGCCTCCTCGCACCGCGCCGCCGATGGCTGATCGGCTAAACTGCGATCGCGGGAGGCCATCTCCATCGGGTCATCTACCTCGCGTAACCCAGATCTTCGTGACGAGCTCAACAGCCGTCAGAACGAGGACATGCGCACCCGCAATCGAGCGTCGGCCGGAATGTCACCGCCGGAAGATCGGGCATCGACCTCGCCGAAGGATGCCTCGCCCTCGCTCCGAGTTCCGCACTTCAACTGGCCCAAGAAATTCAAGATCGACGTTCTCCGCTACGACGGCACCACGAACCCCCGGGACTTTTGCAGATTACTCTCTTGCTGCGATGGTTGCCGGGCCGACGAGGTCATCATGGCCAACTGGTTCCCGTTGGCCCTGAAGGGAGATGCCCAGACTTGGCTCTACACTTCCCAAGTGCCCATCCGTTCCTGGCGGGCACTGAAGGAGCAGTTTCTGGGGGCTTTCCAAGGCGGGTACGAGCGCCCGGGGGCTCCCAGTGATCTCCACGACTTCAGGCAGTTGCCGGGAAACTCTCCGCAAGTTCATCCAGCGCTTCACCCAGAAGATGAACACCATCCCGTGCATCAAGGAGGAGTTGGTGATCCAATCCTTCCACGCCATCGTCCCCACCCCAAGGTCGACGTGGAGGAAGCCGAGCCCTCTCAGGACTCGGCGACCCGCAAGGTGCAGCACCCGGTCTACTTCGTCAGCGCAGTGCTGCGCGACGCCCGGGAGCGGTACCCCATGATGCAGAAGCTGCTGCTGGCAATCCTCATTGCCTCCCGCAAGATGAGGCCGTACTTCCAAAGCCATCCCATCACGGTGGTGTCCAAGTACAACCTAAGAAGCCCCCTGGAGAACCCACTTGCCACTGGTCGCATATCATGGTGGGCCATGGAGCTTCAAGGTTTCGGTCTCAAGTTCGAGCACACGGACAACATCAAGAGTCAGGCGCTGGCGGATTTCACGGCCGAGTGGACCGAGACGGCGTTCGACGACCGGAAGAGGAAACCTGCCTCCCCGGGAAGGAAGATCCTAGCGCCTGGACCATGCACTTCGACGGCTCCTACACCAAGGGGAAAGGAGGTGCTGGGGTTGTCCTAACCTCACCAACCGGGGACCGGCTGAAGTACGTCGTCCAGATGCACTACCAAGGGAACATCTCCAACAACACGGCGGAGTACGAGGGCCTGCTCGCAGGACTTCGTGCTGCCGTCGGCCTCGGCATCAACAAGATCGTCGTCAAGGGTGACTCTCAGTTAGTCATCAAACAAGTGAACAAGGAGTACGCGTGCCCTCAGATGGCACCATACGTTGAAGAGGTCTGGAAGCTGCAGCGGCGCTTCGACAACTTCCGGGCTGTGTACGTCCCACGGGGAGAAAACACGGCCGCGGATGAGCTATCGCAGGTGGCGTCCAAGCAAGAACCAGTGCCTCCCGGGATCTACATCGAGGTCCTCAGGCGACCTTCGATCCCCCGAGAGGCTCGCGACAAGATCTGCGCCGGGGGCTGGCGACCCTTCTACCTCGACAACACGGGTAGCCAGCCCAGAAGCTCAAGACCCGGCAGCCCCTCCAGCGGAGGAAGCTATGCTTTCTTTCCGTCGGATGGTGCTACCGGTGGAAGGACCCACCCACCCTGGGCCCGGGACATCGTCAAGTACATCATGGAGCACGCCCTCCCGGAGGACGATCACGACGCCGAGCGGGTGGCTCGTCAAGCCAAGCTCTACGTCATGATCGACGGCGAGCTCTACCGGCGACGGGACAACGGAGTCAAGCTCCGCTGCATCCCTCAAGAACAAGGCCAAGTACTGCTACGGGACATCCACGAGGCACATGTTCAAGTCATGTGGCATCAAGATCACTGGCGGGTAAAGTTTTTCGTCACGGGTTCTACTGGCCAACAGTCCTCAGTGATGCGGAGCAGCTAGTCAAGACCTGTGAAGCCTGCCATACTATGCGAAGAACATACATCAGCCGGCGCAAGCTCTGCAGCCAATTCCAATCTCCTGGCCGTTCGCGGTCTGGGGGCTGGACATCGTGGGAAGATACCGAAGTCTGTCGGGGGCCATGAATACCTTTTCGTGGCCATCGACAAGTTCACAAAGTGGGTGGAAGTGATGCCAGTACCAAGACAGACAGCTCAAGCAGCCATCAAGTTCATTGAAGGGATCGTGTACCGCTTCGGAGTACCCAACAGAATCATAACGGACAATGGCTCTCAGTTCACAAGCCGATCCTTCCTCAACTTCTGTGAAGAGCTGGGAATCAAGGTGTGTTTTGCCTCGGTGTCCTACCCAAGGTGCAATGGGCAAGTGGAGCGAGCCAATGCGGAGGTCCTAAAGGGTTTGAAGACCAAGGCCTTTGACAAGTTAGAAGACAAGGGCAAGAACTGGATTGAGCATCTACCAAGTGTCTTGTGGTCCCTCAGAACCACACCAAGCAGAGCCACTCAAGAAACACCATTCTTCCTTGTCTATGGAGCAGAAGCCGTCTTGCCAACAGAGCTCAGGCATGGATCCCCCCGGGTACTTGCCTATGATGAAGACGCACAAGCTGAGAGGAGGATTGATGACATCAACTTCCTGGAAGAGGTGCGGTGCCGAGCTTCCTTACGATCTGCTCGATACCAGCAAGGGCTCCGCCGCTATCATGATCGCCATATCCGTTCACGGGTACTGGAACCCGGAGACCTGGTTCTCCGCAAGAAGCAGAAGCTTGATAACATGAACAAGCTGTCCTCCAAGTGGGAAGGACCTTATCGGGTGACGCATACCCTGAGACCCGGAGCTGTTTATCTGGAGGACGAGAAAGGCAGGCGGCGGAGGGCAACGCCTGGAACATCGAGAATCTCCGGAAATTCTACCCCTGAATACGAACATGAATCGCAGATAGTTCGAGTCAACTAAGCACGCCCAAGGGGCTAGTGTTCTGTATAAGGGTGTAAGAATCGTCGCCAAGGAATAAAAGATAAGTTTTTCAATTCCGTGAGCCTCTCTTGTTGTCGTGAAGTGTGTTATCCGTAACAACCCCCAAGCAGGGGGCTGACATGGTGCCGGTGGCTGACAGGTCGAGCGCGAGCAGCCTATCAGTAGGCGCTGCCACCTGATCGTGCCGTACTGCCGCGGTAAGAAGTGGAACGGGCAGTGCTGTGTTTTAAAGAACCTAAACACAGAAATGCACATTCAACTTTGCTTGCGGGTTGCTCCGGATGAAACACTTTCACGACATGTAAGGGAGGGTCCATTCTTTTCCTACTGAAAGTGTGTTGTGTGTAGCGCCTCTCCCGGGACAGGAATGGATGCTGAAGAGCGGCTCAGGAGGGATACCCGGGAAGGACAGAGTAGATCAAGGCACGGCAAAAACCAGCTAAGTCTTTGCATGTGCATCTGCATTCTAGGCATAATATCTCGCTCGGAGTCAATATACCACCAACCTGCGCATGCTTGACAGTTGATGAGAACCTTTGCGGGGGTAATGCGTCCTCCCCGGCGAACGGTCAGATTTCCCTTCTGGCCTAGTACCCGTGGCTGTGGAGTGGACTCCCGGAAGGCATAGTGCTCTTAGGGGTGCTGCTACGGTGCGGGCGGTAGAGCACTTGTCACCTAAGAGATCTCCTCAGAAAACTTGACGGCGCGTTAGTGCAAAGGGAGGTTTGGGAAATGACCCCGGGAGTTGATAGGATTGCATTCATCTGAACTTACATTCTGATTTACAATTCTGGATTACATTCAGTCGAAGCTTTTCCTGGATACATATCTAGCCTATGCTACTAAGGCCAGCTCAGGGCTCCTGGCTGTGCAGCTCTGTTTCTGTTTTATTGCCTGCCGGGTGCACTCTTTTCTCCGGGGACGCCTGGGTGAAAAGATGACACGCGTGCAGAATCTTGTCAGGCGCGTCGAAGAGCTCGACCTTCTGCCGACCAGGGCGCTCCAGGGCCAAAGAGACGGAAGATTCCGTCCGCCAGTTCGCCTACGGACTGACTCTCGGCCTGCAAAAGTCCAGATCAAGATCAAGGTCATCCAAGAAGAAAAGGCGGAATCATGGAGAAGAGCAAGCAGTGAACCTGCTCAATGGCCTCGAGTTCAGCCACAACCAAGGACAGCTCCGGAATACCGGCAGTCCTTTCCTTCAGGATGGACCACAGGTGCGTCCTCCTTACTGCCCTAATCCTTGCCTCTTCTTGGGCAACAGGACCAGAGACGGCCGCCAGGCGAGCAACATTCTGGGCAGCAGAAGAACGGGACGCAACCTCGCCGTCAGTGGCTCGGGCTCCAGCTTCGCTGGGTGCCTCCGCCGCTCCTCGAAAGACGGACTCCGCCGTCGACACATCGGACAAGGCCCTCTCTGCTTCGCCGGACATTGTTCTGCGGGACGAGGGGAGGCAAAGGAAGAAGAGGAGCGGAGCAAGGCGAGAAGATGTGGCGAAGGGGTGGAGTCTGGATGGTCTTTTATAGGCCTCCTGCTCCACCTACCCCTTGACGCTACGGCTGCTGCAGTAATGGGAGCGCGTTTTGCAAAAAACTCGTTCTCATTCACACGGACGCGACACGAAGACAAGGAGGAAAACAAGATCTTCTTCATTTACAAGGACTACAAGGGGACGATCTTTTTTACAACAAAAAGGTTGGCTCCCGCCGACAAGGAGCACCGCCGTACAATGGAAGACGCTACTTCCAGAAATACGACGTCAAGGCCGCCAAGGAGGAGGTCAACGAGATCTCCATGGCGCCCGTCCGAAGCTCCTCGCCTTCAGGAAGACGAGCTCCCCTCGACCTTGATGTCAGATGAGTTTTCCTCATCTTCATCCTCGTCGTAGGAGCTCGAGCTGCCGCTGCTGCTCTCCATGCAGCACTCCACGCGTCCGCCATCGACACCGAAGATCTTCACGGAGCGTAGCATCTCCGTCGTACCGGAACACCAAGCACTGCCCCCTGGACAGGCGGCGGGCAGGGGGAGAACGACTTCCACCCCGGACCCAGAAGCATGGCGCCTTCAGTGGTGCGCTCCGCCATGGCCCAGGAGGGGCCATTGGGGCAGCCTTCCACCTGCAGCCAGAAGCCGGAGGGTCCGATGTCCTCCGTCGCCATCGCGAAGGAATCCGGCAGGAGAAGCCGGCTGCGAGGCCTGCGGTTCAGATCCACGGCGAACTCGAACGGCGCGAAGCTGGTATGAACCATGCTCCTAGGAAGAGGGGCAGCGGTGCCGCGGCCTCCACGGCCGCCGCGACCGCGAATCCCACGACCTCGCGGAACAGCTCGACCACGAGTGGAGGGGCCACTCTCCGCAGCAGCTGAAGAAGTACGAGGGCGCCCAACTCCTCTTCGCTCTCGCCATTGGCGCTGGCAGCTTGTGGGGAGGCCTGGAGTTGGACAAGGAAGAAGATGACGAAAAGGCCAGGGGTGCGCCTCGCTTTTATAGCCACGGCGGCTGCCTCTGCCAAGCGTCTCCTCGGTTCTTCCGTTAGTGGGAATCGAGGGGGCCCCGCAGTTATTCCCCCGAGCGGAGTAACTCCAAGACCTTCAAGGCCATCAGTGAAGCGAAGCTGAGAAGACCAGGTCCGGGACCCACTTTGACCTATCTTTAGGCCATGGCCCCGGCAGCTGGAGCAAGAGCCGCCGGGACCATGCCCGGGGGCTACTGTCGCAACAGTGGAACATGGGGTTCCCCTAGTACTGCCAAAGTGGGTCCACCCCATGTGGGCCCAAGATGAAGATGGACAAGACCAAGACTCAAGTCAAGCTGGCGGGTTCACCGTCAAGACACGCATGGCCTATCGACTAAGGGCTCCGGTCCTGGGGACCTTCCGGGTCCCCGAATCAAGCAAGAAGGCCAGGAAGGACCCGAGAGCCCGAGTTCCCGGCAGGAGGCCAGGCTCCCTCTCGGGTACTTCCACGTCCTGTGGATAAGCACTCCACCTCACCACGGAAGACTTGGGAAGCAAGGCGAAGGCAGCGCGGGCGGGAAGCACGTCCGTGGTGGTGTCAGCTCCTGTCCACCCCAAGGCGGACGCTCCCACCTAACCCAAGGAGACGCTAGGCTGAGGAGAGGCCACGTCTCCCCTAAACTAGATGAGGAGGGTCCTTCACCCCGAAGGTCCCTCACGCCCCTCACGTGACCCTGTGGCAACCCCTTAGCCTATAAAAGGAGGACCAAGGCACGGAGGAGGAGAGGTCGATAGAGCAAGGACGAACACAAGCTAGAACCAGAGCAAGACTAGGGGCTGCGAAGGTAGAGAGGAAGGTGATCTCCTCCGGGTCAGGATCTGTCCTTCTTCTACCTCAGCCAAAACCCTTCCGGGTACCCTGTCCGGGAGGTTCCATTGTAAGCCACACTATGAAGAACTCATCAATCCAGACATGCAGGAGTAGGGCTTTTAGCTCCGGGCGGCTGAACCTGGGTAGCTCCTTGTGTCCCTTTGGTTGCATGCTTTGATCGTGGAGAGGAGAGCTTGATCTAGACTGCCCA